>PVIA01014969.1:0-24594 GCA_004024845.1 Tonatia bakeri | reverse complement strand
TTAGCTAGGGGAGTTGTATGGGAATGCTGCATAGCTCTTAAGTGTGTCAAGGGGCATGTCTATTTTCCATGCCAAGAGAGCAGAACCAGAACCAATGGGTGGTGCAGAGAAGCAGATTTTTGAACAACATTTAAATACCTTTTATAGGTCAAGCACTGTGTTTTCTATCAACAGGACAGACTAAGTCCACAGAACTCTAAGCTCCTTTCACTAGGAAAGTTTGAACAGAAGTTGGAAGGCAGAACATTAGGGATGCTTTCTGATGGATTTCTTCTTTGGGGGGAGATTGGGCTGGAGATCCTGTGTGGTTCCTTCTAACCTTTAAGATCCTAGTACTCTATCATCTTCTTATTGTAAAGGAACTATAAGTGTCAACTCACTACAAATAAGATTTCAGGTCATATGCTCTAATTTATGTACATATATCTAAAATAATCAGAAGAGTTAAGAGACACAAGAAAAAGAAGAAAAGTATACTCTTCAGTAAAGAAACCTCAAAAACTTCATTCTAGAAAGTGAAAGCAAAGTGGTGTTCCACTGAGTTCAGAACTGAGATGTAGTCAGGAAGGGGCTGTGGGTGTCAGAAGAGACACCTGACACACTCTAAACCCTTCACTTTATGGAGAAGTTAAGGTGCAGGCGTACTGAATGTCCTGCCAATGTCAAGTAGACAGCGGCAGAACTAAGACTGAAAGTCAATTTTGATGATCACACCTTACAAGTAATTCATGATGGTGGGGTTATTTTCATTGTATTAGGTGGAGGAGAGGATTTTGCATAGCAATTTTGGATGTAAAGTGTGGTCAAGGGGGGAGTGAAAGGGGGTGGGAAATGAGGGACATCTGTAATGGTGTCAAGAATAAAAAATTAGCTGGAAATTATCTGGTAAAATCTTAGCTCAGTTTACAGAGACACTTCTGATTAAGAACTCTCTGAAACTTGAACTGGCTTTCCTAGGAGGTGCCGGGCCCGTAGCCATGTTTTCATTCAAGCCAAGGCTGAATGGCCACTTGCAGGGCTGTTTTAGAAGAAATTCATATCTTCAATGGGGTGAGCTAGATGGCCTCTCTAGGCTACTTCAGATCTCTACATTCTTCTACTCTGAAAACTTTGGCCTAATCTCCTTTACTTACAGATGAGGCAACTGAGAATCAGAGAGGTTGACTTGCCCAGTGTCACACAGCCTCTTAATTTGCTGAGTTACAGAATTAATATATGCAGAGGTCAGAGAAATGACCTCCAGCAACTATTCAGGAGTGAGATGGAAATCTGAAATGATTCTTACGTTTTCTCTCCAGTCAGATCCTCTTCATTGTATGTTCTGGTTTTAACTGCTTTCTTCTCTCTTAGAATTCCTGGTGTGCACACCAAATAACCTTTCCTCCATGATTTTATTTATAATTCTGTGAGTCTTTTCTTATTACTGTCTTTATAATATTGAATAGCCACAATCAGATTTGGCATCATCATCACTGGCTTAGAGACTTAAATTCTAATCTTACTTTTGCTAATGATTACAGTCATACCCTGGTACTCATTGGCCTCAGAACTCATCAAATTCTGTACTCCATCCCGCTTTGATGAGGAAAAAATTGTCCCAGCACTTGGTGCTTGCTTGGGACTCACTGCACTTGCTAGAACTTGTGTGAGGCGTGACGCTGCCCCGTAAGTGAAAATGCTTCATCTTTGGGTGCTCACCAGTTTCAGCCCTCGTTTCAAGTTCCGTAATGAATTAATGACAAGCACCAAGGTACCACTGTGTATTGCTTCTCTTACTTGGCATCTGAAAAATGAGGAGAGTGCCTTATAAGTCAGTGAAGAATGGAGAGGGATGTGAGATAAGGGATATGAAAGTACCTACTGTGAGATCTTGGATGAAAAGTGCTACAGGAAGATAATGAATTATAGATCAAAACATACCACTTTGGTCCTTTACACCATACTTCATAGGACTATTGTAAAAATATGGTTAACTCTAATGTATCGGTAGTCTTGTGCTCCGTCACCATTACTACAAAAGGGTTATTATGTGTCTTTCCAAAGAATTTTTTTATAACTTCATCTTACTTTCTCTTTCATCATTGTCCTACTATGTGGATTCAGAGAGGACAGGTGAGTCCTGGGTGAAATAGGAGTCAGAAAGTTTCACGGAGGATGCTTCATGTAGATCACCCTTTTGCTTCCCAGTGCCTAACCGCCCCCCACCCCAATCCTGCATAGGGTTTCTGCCATCCCTGACAGACATAATGCTGTGTAGGGAGGGAAGTTAGAATTCAAGTCCATGGGAGCCTTCTTAAAAGATAAAGAATTGCTTATGTTTCCAGCATAGAATCTACTAGGAAAATCCAGGATTTAAGCTTTTAAGAATTTTTTTTTTTAGTTTAAAAAGACACACTGTATGAATATACCTCCACAACAAGACTAAGCCAAAGAGTTGTTTAAAAATATTGACTAATATAACCTTTGGGGATTATCTGAATATTCGGAGCATCCATTCTCTCCCTAGCCTCCATGGTTACACAGGATGGGATAATTAAGTACACTCACCAATATTCTAGCCAAAAGTTAAAGAACGGCCAAATAGTCCTTATCCTTCCTCAATGCTTGATTTGGGATGGATGGGAAATAAACTGTGGAAAGCAATGGGGATAAGGGACAGAAGGGTGACCTCATACTCTGAGTTTCAAATGGGAATAATTTATAAACTAAGAGCAGAAAACTAACATTTTGTGCTTGCTTTGGTCTTTTTCCATCTATTTTTCTCTTTCAATTCCTAAGCTCTTTATTTTTAATTTTAAAAGATTTGATGGGAGTAGGGGGGTGAAAACTGTACTTGAACATTCATTTAAATTAAAAAAAAGGTAAAAAAAAGATTTGGGTTTTGTCATTTATTTATACACATTGTTTAAAGAGTCACGTAGTTCTATAAGGGGTATTTAGAAAGGGGAGCAGTCCCCTGCCCCCTTCCCCATGCTGTCCGCACAGGCAACTAGTTTCAGTAATGTCTGATTATTTTGTGTCTACTTAATGCTTCCAAATTATTTCACTGAATTGCTGCTTTTTGATATTTTTATTTTAGGGATTATCTAGTACCTCATGTCATAGAAGAGAAAGGTTCAGTTTTCTCTGCTGCTCCTACCACACATGTGCACCCGCCCCGTCTCTTTTCTCAACATGGGCATTTTGGTTACACTGCTGTTATGACATGGATGTGCTGCAGCTAAACCAGGAACTCAGTTATGGTTACTTTTCTGGTTCTGCAAGACTTTTTGTTTTTCTTGGAGTTAATACTTGTCTTGTTTTATTCTTAATTTTTAATGTACCTGTGACTAATTTAACTCCAAGGTCCTCACCATTTGTCTATATCCTCCTCCTAAGATATTCATGTATTCTTAACATTTCACTTTCCTGACTAAATCTCTCCCAAAGCCTCTGGTCTGTTTCATTCTGGATTCTCTTGTCAATGCATCTCCCTTTCCTCCGTCCCAGGGAGTCCTTTTATTTCATTCTGTTTGTTTGTTTATTTATTTATTTATTTATTTATTTATTTATTTATTTATTTATGTGTTTGAGAGAGGGGAAGGATGGGGATAAAGAGGGATAGAAACATTGATGTATGAGAGATATATCAATCGGTTGCCTCTTGAACACCACCAAGTATGGACCTGGCCTATAACCTCAGCATGTGCTGTGACTGGGAATAGAACTGGTGACCTTTTGGTTCACAGGCTGGTGCTCAATCTACTTGAGCCACATGAGCCAGCGCTGGAGTCCTTTCATTTTATTATTGTTTCCTTTATCTTCCTCTTTCTTGGTTTACTCTCTCATTTTGGTGAAGAATCTTCATAGTTTCCCGACTGCTGTGTGAAAGTCATATGTTTTGAGATCCTTGTCCAAAAATTTCTTTTTTCTAGTCTCATAGTTTATTAATATTTGGCTAAATACAGAATTCCAAATGAAAAATCTTTTTGAATAAATTTGAAGGCATCATTCAATTTAATATTAGCTTCCAATTGCTGTTTTGAAATCTAAAGGTGTTTGATTCTTGATTCTTTGTCTTGCTTTATTTATTTTTTGAGGCTGTAGAATACTCTATTTGTAGGTAGTATACTGACATTTTACAATTGTGTGCCTTGGTTAGAGACCTATTTTTTGCTCCCTGTTCTGAATACTCAAGAGACCCTCATTTTCAGTCTGAAAATGCATCGATCTCAGTTGTGGGAAGCTTTCTCAAATTAATTATTTGAAGATTTCTATTTCTCTTTTTCTATGTTTCTTTGTGGAACTCCCATTATTTGGATTTTACCTTCTGGATTTATTCTTTAAATTTAAAATCTTTTTACCTTTTGGCTGTGCTTTCTGGGAGAATTCCTCAATGGTATCTTCTAGGTTTTGGGTTTTTTAAAATTTCTTCTACCATATTTCTAGTTCCTGAGATCTCTTTTAATTTCTTTATCCTCCTGCTTTTTTAAAAATCATATTTTCTCCAGCATTTTCAGATGTTTAGGAATCCATGGCTGTCTGCTTACATTTCAGTACGAGAAAGGAGAAAGCTGAAAGGAAGTTATGAATACACGGGGGGACTTGTTGACTGTCAGCTTTACGGTAGCATGACATGGTTGAGTTCTTTAGTTGGAGAACTACTGAACTCACGAGTTCTAGTCTTTTCTTTTGGCCTGGACGGATTACTCAGAGAAGATTTTCCAAATTCCTGTTTGTAAGATGAAGGCCCAGCATTTGGGGGCCATGTGGCAGAAGAGGAGCTGAGGCCTCTGTGTTTAGAACACGCACCTTCACTCTCGGCTGTTTGCAGTTCTGTGGTTCCTGGCAGAGTCAGCCAGGCCTCACTCCAGACACGCCCCCCGCCCATGCAGAGAGGGGGGCACCCCTTCCCTGGGCTGGCCGGGGGTCAGGCGTCCTTCACTCGGTCCTCCTCACCTCCCTTCCCCCCACTTCTGAAGGTAACTGACACCATCAATTCCTGAGCAGTTGGGGGTCTCCTTCAGTGTAAGTCCGATCAATTCTTGGCTGCCTTCTTTGCTAGGTTAGAAGGTAGTATTTTTGGAGTCTGCCAATTTTTTTACAACTCACTTATCTGCTTTTCAGTTTTCAAAATGTTGTTACTGTTGTCCCTCCTCCTATTCTTTCCATTTTAATAAGTGTATGCCTTTTTTCTGAAATAGAATATCACCAAGCATAATTTATTTATTTTTTATTGTTGTTCAAGTACAGTTGTCTCCATTTTTCCCCACCCCCATCCCCACCTCCCACCCTTGATCCTACTCCCCTTTGGCTTTGTCCATGGCTCCTTTATACGTGTTCTTTGATGACCCTTCCCCTCCTTTCTCCCGTTATTCCCCTCACCCCTCCTCTCAGGTTACTGTCAGTTTGTTCTTTATTTCAATGTCCCTGGTTATATTTTGCTTGCTTGTTTGTTTTGTTTTGTTGATTGTCACTTATAAGTGAGATCATTTGTGTATGCCTTAAAAACATCCTTTACTGAGATTTTAGTGGGGGCTTGCCAAGAAAGTGAAATGTGCGTGTGTGTGTGTGTGTGTGTGTGTGTGTGTGTGTTTGTTCAGCATACTGTATTTATCCAGAAACCTCATGTTTTGAATTTCATGTTGTTATGCTCTGGCTTTTACTGTGAGTGAGGAGGTGTTGATCTTTTACCTCAGTGTTTCCTTTATGTAACTGAATTGGTTGAGGTTCAGGGGAATTGCATCATCACCAGAACAGATAAAAAAGGCTGAGAGCATTGCCAGAGCACAGAATAGCCCTTCCTACCTCCTAGTCAATGATGCCGTGCAAGTGGCTTGGGCTCTATCAGTTTGAGAGCGTTGGAAGTTAGAGTTAATTCTTAAGAATCTTTGTGGAAGGTCCTGAATAATTTCACAGGATATTCTGAAAAATCTCCAGGTAAGGAAATTTATGTTACTTCATTTTCCTTGTTTCAAATTAATTTGAAACCTAGGTCCCTAAATCTCTGAGTAAGAAACAGAAAGAACACACAGAGAGAGCAAGACAGAAGTACAGGAGCACAAACACACCGCCACACGCACACACATGCCCCTAAAGAGAACGCGGCAGACAGGACAGGGAGAATTAGAAAGTGATCAATTAGGACATTAAGTGTTTTGCGGCACACAGACGCATCTGCATTTTGCCCTGATAACAAGGCCATCAGCTCATTTTCAGAGGGCGGCTGTCTTCTTCAGCTCCATCCTCAGATCAAAGACATACTGGCCGCTTGCATTTTCCAATCCGAATGGGAATGCTAATTTATACTCCTTAATGTGTGATGGTAAGAGACTCCTTCAATTAACTGAATTCTATAGCCAGCAAAATAAAAGGCATACAAAGAGGCGCAGGCTGAAAGAGCCAAAATTCTCATTAAATCAAAAGGTCCAGTATTCATTGCCTCGTGCATCTGAGGCTAACCCCAAATACAGGGATCATCAAAGGAGGCTTAATGGGTTAAATCGAGAATATAATCTAATTAAAACATTAGACATGGCTAAATTGTTCTTTGATATTCATCGAAAGGTCTCATTAAAAATAGGTGCTTGAGGTTTGTGTGATAGGGGATTGTCAATTCTATGTAGAGACAACAAATTTAGGGACTTCATCAACACTGCGTCAAATGCTCCCCTTGCGTGGAGGCAGCAGAGACATCTGATCCACTGGGGCACAAGGTGTGGGGGGCAAGGCCAACTGGCTTCATGATGGTGGCTTCAGTAGGGGTCTGGATGGGAAAGAAGGCATCAGGGTCGATTTGGGAGACAAATCTGCCATAGGGGAGGAACAGGCACATTGGTGCCCAAACCGTTTAGCGTAGAGACCCACATTGCTTTTGTTCACTGGATATTCATTGTTCTCCACTTCCTTCTCCCGTGCACTCTTTGGATTTTAAAAGTCTGAAGGTTGTTTCCTCCTTGTCAAATTTGCACCGTGAGGGTATCTACGATTTAAATATCTCTTGCAAAAGCCTGGGACCCTAATGACAGAGGACACCCTGGGAGGCCTGTTCAGCAGCCCCAGTGTCAGGTGGCCTCTGTGAGGTGTCGGCTCAGTGAAGGGCATTTGTGGAATCTTTTCAGATGTTTCCAAGGCTTCACTAAATATACAGGGGTCTGGCACAAATAATGCCCCTTGTTATTTCAAAATCATAAGCATGTAATTCTGTAACAACAATATCACACTGAAGCACATGTGACATTTTAGGTGAAATGTTCAAATTAAAACCATAGATTATTACACCCATATTATTACTCTACCAACCACACTCAATCAGGTGCTACTTCTGCTGGACCCTGCACTTGCCCGAAATGCTCATATCATTGTAATCCTCTCAACCTGTTAGACTATTTAATAGCAGAAGACCATTTATGCAGCTTATTGAAAACTAATTACTTACATGGCAAGGGGAAATGAAAGGGTAGCGGAGAGGCAGCAAGGGAGATGAACCCTGCCCACCGAATTCTTGCTTCCTCTCTTCGTAATACCCAAAGAGCCTCTGTATTTGAGAGGTGGAGAGAGCTGAAAACTCCGTTCACTTTGCATCTTGTGATGTGATTTTTTTCGTTACATTTTGGGAAAACCCCAACTTTCCACTTATTTCACTAAGTCCAAATCAAGGAACCAAACATGAAGAACAGGAATCTTCAAGACCAGGAAATAAAATTTTAAAATGAATGAAAAATCCACCATCTAAAACGTTTTGCTTTTCATTGACCAAATGTTTGCTTAGGAAATGTCGTTTTCTCAGTACCTTTGTGTGGAAGCTGCGTGAGTGCGCTTAGTGAGGTTACATGGAGAGAAGAGACAGATCCTGTACTGAGTCTGGAGGCACCGGGGTGAGGAGGCAGTGATGAGTCTCAGGGTTTGAGATCCTCTGACAGCCTACTCCAACATATTTACAAAAGTAGAATAAATGTCTAAATGAAAATTTCACTAGGATACATGTTTCTTCTTCATTTTTCCTTTACAGTATACAAGTTTTGTCTGCAATATAGACAACTTATAATCAGGGATAGAGGGGAAAGGACACCATATGGATAAACAAAGCCCACAACATTTAAAGAATTTCACTTTGGCTACTGTTTGTTTGTTTGTTTATTTATCAAATGGATTTTGGTTTACAGAAAGGTTAAGTGGGCAGTACATAAAGTTCCCATGTGATCCCTTACCACCTGCCAGCTTCCCACATCATTAGCTCACATTAGTGTGGTACATCTGTAACAACTGACAAACAGTATCACTAACTATTGCCAAATCCTAGAGTTCACATTAGGGTTCATTTTCTTGTGTGGCAGATTCTATAGGTTTTGAGAAAAGTATTGTGTACTATGGTGTACATCCAATGATACAGAATAGTTTCCCTGACCTAAGTAACTCCTTTGTTCCAACTGCTCGTCCCACCGGCCCTCCCACTGAATCCCTAGCAACCACTGATCTCTTTACTGTATGTGCTACTGTTTTAAATCTTTTCCTCACTGGGGAAACAACGGACGAGGCAAATACAGTGTGGCTGTATCTTTTTGTCTCTCTTCTTACCCATCAGGAATAGAAGTTATGAAAACACACTTAGCATTAGGGAGAAGTCTGCAACGCTATGAATGCTTGAGAGCTGGATGGGATACAGAGCATTCAAGATTCTTCCTCTAACAGGTAAAGGGAATCTTTAAAAAAAGGTATCCTTAGGACAGCATCTTTGATTTTTCCTTAAGAACTTTATGTTTCCAAATGCTACTTCTAATACAATGATCGTACATGTTTTGAGGCACATCTCAGAGAGAATTGGCTAAACTTACCCTGATATCTGTAGACTATCCTCATAATGTAATTCATTTTCTGCTACTTTTCAGTAAGTAATTAAAAAGAACCCCTCTTGAATTTATCCAGTCTGCTATTGTAGCCCATTTGCTATCAACTCAAAGTTCTCAATTAGGTCTAGTGTTGTCATAATTACTCGGTGTATTTTCGAACAACTCCCTGATAATGACCGTTGGGAGGAAGAGTCATTTTCTCACTGTAGACTAGACCATGCATGCTCATGCTTGCTGTGATGTTTTGACAATGATTCATTAACCAATAATAAGGCCCCAATTAGAGGCATTAGGCATTGAGGCCTTAGCTAGGCTTACCTTCTATTTGTTCCTCAACCTTGTCTTGTCTTGAGTTTCTAGATAACTCCCCAGAGACTCCTTTCTGTACAAAACAATACCGTGAAGACAGCTGTCATTAAACTCAGCTACTTATAAAAATGCTCCAAGAGGATGTCTCGGAACCTCAAGATGAAACACCATAAAAAAGGAGGCTGTAATAAGAGATAATGTGTGGTTTAAAGGTCCCTTATTCACCCCCGTTCTTAGTGCTCAGGCACATCAGGCACTGTGTCTTTCAGTGGCACATACAACACCTGGTAAAATGCAGGCCCTCCGTCATCGTAGCACACATGCTTAAAGTCCCTTGTTTTCTTGTAGGCAGACTGTTTTTACTTCTTAAATATCTGAAATGAACAACTATAAAAAAACCACTGATCCATATGAGTCAATAAAGGTTAATATTGTCATTAATACAATTTACTTTAAAGGAGCAGCAAAACATCGTTTGTCACTCACTGTTTTTGTAGAGTCTCTTCCCTGTCCTGGTGTCCTAGTAGCTTAGTGACGGTCTGCCGGGTCTTACGAGGTCCCTTGGGGTCAGAGGAAGGCCTGTTGTGATCCAGTTTTTCATTTCAACCCCAAGTGTTCAACAAATAGGCCCTATTTCTTTAGCCAAAGTCATTTTAGGTGCCATTTGTCACTCTAAATATTTCCATACAGAGAATTTTGAGGTCCTACAGTCCTATAGGCCCAATGACAGAGACTTGCCTTGGGAATAAAGACCCTGTGAAATGTTGTGTGACAATTGACTGAATTTTTTAACCAGCTTTAACTTCATGTGCATTCTTGATAGTATGCGTGAAAATACCTGAAGGAGTTACAATGCTTAGGCTAACAGAGAAATGGTTGTGGGGTGATTTTTAAATGTTCAGGAAAGAGAGGAAATCGCGTCCCTTTTATTGGTCAACCTGAGTTGCTTTATACACATCTCCTACAGCTTTATCAGTGTGGTAATGAAGTTGCTGGGTTGTACATGTTAAAAATTTGATAAGGTACACAGGAATGCATATTTCAGAATATGGAACTACACTATGGAAGTTCAAGTCCAAAACTGAAATCCGTATCAACTACATGCTCCTTGCCCACCCAGTAAAACAAGAACTACTTTTCCTAATACAGGAATACCCAGCAGGGCTGTCCTAGGTGTTGAAAGACTGGATTCAGACCTGGCTGTTCAGCAGGGCTGCGTACTTCCAACTCCCGTTCCTTTTCTTCGTCTGTGTTTCCTCTCCTGAAGAACTGGCGGTTGAACAAGAGAAGCCTATTCCAAGCTCTACATTATTTTAAGATATTCTAGTGGAAGTGAAATATTTATAAAGATTTACCCTGTCCCTTTAATATGGAAACATGGAAGTGTCTCTGAGCACTACTTTATCTTCCAGAGTAAGTTTAAATTTAAAGCCATTAAAAATCATTTCATGTCATGTTTCTTAGAAAAGTCTTGACCATGTATGCTGATGCTTCCTCTTCTTTTACGAATGTTTTAGGAGCCGTTCACCCTGTGATTTTTCTAAACTTGCTCCTCATGTATGATATGATTTTCCAAATACCACAGAAACACGATTTGTCAGTTTACTCTTTTCATCAGGTACTTGTCACTGCTTCCAGTTTTAAGAGAAAGTTAAGTACGGGCAGCTTTTATACCTCATCATGGCTTATGTAAAATGCATACCACATAGAAGTAGGTCTCCAAAGCTAGTCCTTATGCTGCCTCTGTAGAAAAACGGATCTGTCTTCAATCGTTATTAAAATTGTCCATTTCTGGATATGGCATCTAAGGTTGTGATGCCCATCTAACACAGGCAAGTAAAACATTAAATCATCCAGTTTCATTCTGAGACCTGGAGTTTTATAATGTTCATTCAACTTCAAAATATTGTAAAAAGTAAAAATAATTATTAATACTGACATCCATAGTAACCTATGGAATGATTTTGTGTTACCTAATATTATTTCTTTGTGTAAAAGTACATATTCGATAATATATTAAGATATTTGTAATGGCAAGATGCCCAGCAAGTTTATATACTTGGAGTAACTTTTTTAAAATCATTTTTTATTTTTCAATTATAGTTGATATACAATATTATATTGGTCTCAGGTGTACTCCCCAGGGATTAGACATTAAATAATTTAATAAGTGATCACCTCGACAAATCTCATTCCCATTTGACACTGTACAGTTACTGTAATATCATTGACTGTATCCCTTATGTTGTACTTTACATCCCCATGACTATTTTGTAACCAATTTCAACAAATTTGTACTTCTCAGTCCCTTCACCTTTTTTACCCGTCCCCCAATACCCCTTCCATCTGGCAACTGACAAAACGTTTTCTGTATCTGTTAGTCTGTTTCTGTTTTGCTCGTTTATTTTGCTTTTTAGATTAATTGTTGATAGATACGTATTCATTGCCATTTTATTGTTCATATTTTTTATCTTTTTTTCTCCTTGTTAAAAAAGACCCTTTAACATTTCATGTATACTGGTTTGGTGATGGTGAACGCCTTCAGCTTTTCCTTGCCTGAGAAGCACTTTACCTATCCCTTTCTTCTAAATGATAGCCTTGTTGTATAGAGTAACCTCAGTTATAGGTTCTTACTTTTCATCACTTTAAATATTTCTTGCCAATCCCTTGGGGCCTGCAGTTTCTGTTGAAAAGTCAGCTGACAGTTTACGGGAGCTTCCATGTAGGTTAACTCCTTTTCTCTTGCTGCTTTTAAGATTCTCTCTTCGTCTTCAAGCTTTTGCATTTAAATTATGATGTCTCGGTGTGGGCCTCTTTGGGCTCATCTTGTTTGGGACTCTCTGTTTTTTCTGGACTTGTGTATCTATTTCTTTCACCAGGTTAGGGAAGTTTTCTGTTACTATTTTTTCAAATGAGTTTTCAATTTTTTGCTCATTCTCTTCTTTTCCCCCTCTAGCACCCCCATGATACAATTGTTGATATGACTGAAGTTGTCCTAGAGGCTCCTTTTTGGAGTATACACACACACACACACATACATACATATACACACATATGTAACAAAAACTTATTATATATTAATATGACTATATAATGTATTCATACATACATATTAATATGTAAATATGTATATTTAAGTATATATTTTTTATATATAGTCTGTTCTGATGGGGTGTTTTCTTTGATTCTCGGCTTCATCTACTTTACTATTGATACCCTGTAAACTATTCCTAATTTTGATTAGTGTATCCTTCATTTCTGACTGGTTCTTTTTATGGTTTCTATACCCTTTTTCATGTTGTTGAAGTTTTTACTGATTTCCCTGAAGTTCTCACTAAATTCCTTGAGCATCCTTATAACCATTGTTTTGAACTCTGTATCTGGTAGTTTACTTGCCTCCATTTCATTTAGTTCTTTTTCTGGAGATTTCTCCTGTTATTTCATCTGGGACCTGTTTCTTCATCTCTGCATTTTGTCCGCTTCCCTGTATCTGTTTCTGAGTGTTAGGCAGAGCTGCTATGTCTCCTGGACTTGCTGGCGTGACTTATGCAGTAGGTGTCCTGTGGGTGCAGTGGTGCAGCCTCCAGTCACCCTAGCTGGGTGCTCCAGGTGCACCCCTGTTCGGGTTATATACTCTATCCTGTTGTAGTTGAGTCTTGATTGCTGCTGGTGTTACTGAGAGGGACTGATCCAGGCCAATCGGCTGTGAGGACCAGCTGCAACTACATGGGGGAGCTGCTGTGCAGGAGCAGATTCTACGGCACAGGACTCGCTTCAGTGGGGCTCTGGTGCTCACTGAGTCTGGCTCTTGAGTGTGTCACTTGTGGAGGTGGTAAGGTTGAAATCCAGCAAGGTCTGAAGTCATCCATTGAGTGCACTGGCTCTGGGGTCTCCTGGGACATGCAAGGTCAGCCATTGCCTGTGCCCTGCCTGGGGCCACCAGCATGAGCTACCAGGTGATCTGCAGATGGCTGCTACTTGTGCTGGACTTGAAGGTGCCCAGGTGAGGTCAAGCTGCAAACCAAATCTTGCTGCTGTTAGTGCTGGGCCTGGGGCCACTTAGCAAGAGGTTTGGGGCTTACTGGGGCCAGATGATGCTTGTTTGAGAGTTGTTTTGTTGTTGTTGTTGTTGTTTTTGTTTAAGGAAAGTCTGAAACGTGAGGCAAGACAGGCTAGTTGTATGAAAAAGTCACCAGAAATAGCCTGATGGGCTGGAAAGTCGGGTGAGGCAGGAGTCTCAGGGAATCACCCCAGTGGGGCAAACAGTGTGAGCCAGCTTGATACTCAGATGTGGTGCCCGCCTACCCACACTTCTGTCAGGGAAAAAACTGTCCCCCCCGTTCTCGCCCTGACACTAGAGAATCAGTTCTTCCCTGTGTGTCCTGGTGCCTTTCCAGCTGCTGCCCTGGTGCTGGAGCTCAAAGGGAGTTGGTCCAAGTAAGTCCGGGCACAGGCCCTTTAAGAGGATCATCTGGGACCCCAGAAGCTCTCCTTCTCACTCAGCCACAATCTCTGCTGACTTTTATAGCCTAAGTTATGGGGACTTTCTTCCTGGCGCTGGAAGCCTAGGCTAGGAGGCCTGGCTCCTCAGGGGTCACCTCCACAGCCAAGATATCCGTCCGATTTTATCCACTTCGTGTGAGTGTCTCCACACCTCCTACCGGTCTCAATGTGGCTGCTTCTTTAAATTCTAGCTTTAGGGCTTACATTCAGCCAGATTTCAAATGGCTCTGAAGGACACTTTCTCTGTGGCTTAGTTGTAATTTTGATGTGGTGGTGGGAGGAGGCAAGGACCGTGTTTACCTGTGCTGCCATCTCGACTGGGAGTTTGGAACAGGTCGCCCTGCCGAAGTGTGGCCCTCCCTCCGAGCTGTCTGAGGCGGTGCTCCTGGCCTTGGAGGGTTTCTCTGTAGCGTCTTGATGCTCTGTTGGAACGCTCGGGTTTGTCCTGCTGGAGTAGGTGCCTCCTGATGTGTCTTCGTTTCTTCTAACTTTATAGTAAAAACCTTTGCTAAATTTAAAGACTTTGGAAATAGTATTTCAAAATATACTTGTGATTAGTCCAATTTAAGTTTGTTTTACCAGAAACTGAAGTATTTATACATTTTTATTATTAGGAATGTAAAAGAGAGAAACACAAGTTGATAAACTTTTTCTGGGTAATTTCCAAGTTTTCATTATGCTAAGGAAGGGTAGACATTGTTTAAGAAATCGAAAGATCCAATATAAAACCAAAAGGCTTTATTCCCTAGCTCTTACTCAGCCCCCAATTCTAACTGATTTGAAAATAAGTAATTTAAATTTTTCTTCCTAGAAGGTAAAATATGGCACCATAATGTAATAGGGCCCCATATTTTAAATCTCACGCAAGGCAAAGAGGGACCACAGTTTGATTTTGATAACAGCTCACCACTCTCAACGCGGAGAGGCTGGCTGGAGTTTCTTCACTGCGTGTCCATTCTCAGGGTGTTTTTGGTCCCCTGCACATGGGCCTAGACAATGTGAAGGACTTTGAAAGCAGCCACAGCCTTTTTCTCCCTTTCGTGTCTGCTCTGCAGTATTTCCAGCAGGGAGATTTCAGGCAGAGTGCCTTCTTTTCCTGCATAGGCTGGGTCCTTCTTATCCTTTGACGTGTGGTCAGTCAGATTTGAAGGTTTGGGTTTTGGGATGGTCTTAGCATATTCCAAAGCCTGAAGACATAAAGAAAATTTTATTTGAAATAGGAAGTGAGCCCTGGATTCCTTAAATGCCATCTAGACTTAGGAAATGCTTATTGATAATATAAGCGAAGACTATTGCTACAATAATGTACTAAGATGTGGATGGAAATGGAAACCAAATGGAAAATGCAAATAATGTGGTGTAACTTACAGTTTAAACAAAATAAATTAGCCACATAAGGATTTGCTGTGAAAGAGTTGAAAAGGCAACATATAGTTGTAGCTTTCAATGTTTTCTTTTCTTTTTTTTTCAATGTTTTCTTTATAAAACAGAATTTTATTGAGTGTTTGAAAGTAGAATTTTCTTGTGTTTGATCTTATTAAAACCAAATTTATCATAAGGCAACATTAACAGGCCTTTCTATCCAAAGAGGACTTGTTATCACTTTAGGCCAAAGACATCAGTGTAGTTGATATAAAACTGCACCTCCACTATTACACCAACTTTTCTTGTTCCTAGGCTCTTGGAAATCTAACAAGTCTTTGTTATAAATTATAAATTATTCTTTCTTCTTTTTTTTAGTATAACTATATAAACCTGGATACTGGAAAAGGCAGTATTCTTTTTTCTGACTGATGTCAATTCTGAAAGGCATTACAATAAAAATAAAATGACTAAATAAGATGTCTAAATCTGCATTTATATCAGTTTTATATTTTGACAAGAGTCTCTTGATGGCTAAAATAGGAGTGGATAGTATGTGTAGGTCCTACAGGGAAAAAAATACCCTCAAAACAGAAAAACTCCAGCCTTCTCAGTTTTATATAGGTGACTTCTGTATGAATTTCTAATTACAGACTTGTTGCCTTGAATCTCTTCATGAAAAAATAATGGATTGGAGGAAAAAAGAAAAAGTGGCACCATGGAAACTCAAGTGGATTGAGGTCTTCAAGGTCTGAAGACAAAAGGCAATAAATAAAAAATATGCTGGTCTGGCCCTGGCTGGTGTGGCTCTGTGGTTTGAGCATGGGCCTGTGAACTGCAAGGTCGCCAGTTTGATTCCTGGTCATGGCACATGCCTGGGTTGCAGGGTAGGTCCCCAGTTGGGGGCATGCAAGACGCAACCACACATGATGTTTCTCTCCCTCTTTCTCTCCCTCTCTCACATAAGTAAGCAAATAAATAAATAAATAAATAAGATGGTCTGTGAATGAGAACATAAAGTACAAATTCCTAAAGGCACCAAGGGTCCCTTGTTGTCCTCACTGGGATGGAGACAGAGACCTGCTCTGCAAAGCTCCATGTCTCCACAGAACATACTTCCTGTACATCAAGACTTGCAGTTGGATGACTCTGACCGAGAGGGAGCATTCTGTGTTTTATGAAACCATTTTTCTTGGACAAAGGAAGCTATATATGATGACCCCTTAAGAAAAACATGGGAGAATAAATTTGAAAGAAACAACAAAGGCTTTTGTTTGACATAGCCCCATAAACAGCACAAAAGCACTAACTTCCTTTCAAGGCTTACTCACTTAGTGGTAGAAAATGAAATTGATAGGAGAAACTATCAATCCCAATTCACTAACAAATCACCTCACTATTTGATTGTTATGTGTGACAAACTGGGACTACTACACTTAGAAGAAAACCTGTGGATGAATAAAGACAATGATAAACTTCAGGAAAAGTCAAAGGCTGACCCTGTAGCGATGCCGTAGGTGTGTGCACCGTTTTCACATCCACATCTGTGAGTGACGAATGGTAGCCAAAACACCTGGTGTGTTCACAGACTGAAAGAATTCATGACCTTGTCAGGTAATAAAGGTTTCTTTTTAATCTAATTGAGAAGGTAACTGCATTTGTGAGAATTTCTTACCTTCTGCCGAGAGAGGGCCGATTTATTTTCTGTTTTTGTTGTGTGTGGTTTTGACAGAATGGATAGTGTCTTCATGTTGTGCTCCTTAACCTGTTTTGCATATTCCTTTTGGTGTATTAATTTCTGCATCTGTTCAGAGAAGCACAGTTACTGGTCCTGCTGGATCACTGGACTCTCTATTTAAAGCAGCACTGCCTGCAGCGAGCCAGGCCCACTGGCAGCAGCACCAGGGAGACGGTAGGGAAGCAGTTACGCGATGTTTCTCTGGGAAGCGGTCTCTCTCCGAGGCAGAACATCTGCACAGCGGCCCACCCAGTGTTCCCTTACCATCGGCTAAATCACATCCAGCCTCTTCTTTGTTGCATTTACCCAATTTATTTTCATTTTTGCTTCTAACTTTGAACTAGACTCTCTTTCTATGCCTTGAGTGCAACTGCAGTTAAAACACATTAAGCAGAGACCTGCTTTCCCTCGAGGACAGAGAATAAAGCGGATGCACTTTTCGCGGGTCAGGAAACCCTTACCCTGAGTGTCCTCTCTGTAGCCGCTGCTCAAAATTACCACGATGACTCTGCTGGGAAAGACCTACGAGCGCACAGCCCACCCTCTCCTTTCATGTGTGTGGGCCCCACTCTCCCGGGCACGTGCCTTCGACACTGAAAGTGGGTGTGCAACACGATACTGGCTAAGTAATTTCATTTTTCAGTCAGAGAATACCTGGGTCTCTAACTGTTACCAGTGATATTTCAGAAGTGTCTCCATTCAGAGACATTTGAATTAGAACTTGGTTCTGGGGGCACCTTATACATCTTTGCTAAAAGACAGATGGGTCAATCCACGCCTGAAAACACTGGGTGCACATCCCGCTCACTTTGTCTCTGATGGACTCAAGGTCAGGTCCAAGGCCTCCCAGCTTCACGTCTCTTTTCTGGTAACCTTTCAGCTTGGAACTCTGAAAACACAGTCACAGAGACAGTTTGTTTTAAGGACTCGAATGCCCCCCACAGCTGTCACTGTGCTGCCTGAGGAAGGGAGGGAGGGAGAGCAGTGGAGAATGGCACACTTCCTGCCAACTCATCTGTTTTAATGGTGGTCACTGGCAATAGTTTCTTTGGTATTTTGTAGCTGGCTAGCTAATATGTTCTGACTTTTCCACTTCTGCAATTAAAAAAATTGAAATTGTGAATATTATGAATAAACAATTTCAAGTGAGCCAAGTGCTGTTTTGTTAACATTTCAATGTAACATGTACATTAGGACTTCGCTGCTGTTGCTACTAGTGTGTCTAGTCTCGTTCGGTTCACCGCACCAAATGATGGCCCCAAGGAGGTAATTTGAATGAACCAGGCCAGCACATTACTTCAAATAAGAGCACCCTGTCTAGTGATATAATATTCAAAACAAAGTGAATGTTTCAGAGTTAAGAGTCTAGGCAGGACCTGTTGAGAAACTCATATTCAGTGTGATTTGGATATTTTAAAAGGTACAAATAATTTTATGTAACTGATTAGTATTTGTATATTGGAAGGGGCAAAGTAATGTGAGACAATTTAATTAACTGATTGTGATATTGAGCCCAATAATAGGCAGGAAAAATTCTAATACTCTCCTGACTATAGGACAGATGAAGACATTTTTCAAACTGCTGCTTTTGGCATTGAAACTGACTTGCTACTTGCAGCAGATGCCCCTTGTGGGGATAGCAAACCCTTTTTCCTTTGAGTCTGTGAGTTTATCTGGTTTCCTTCCTTGGGTAGGAAAGGGTAGGAAGGACAATGCCAGAGAGAGGGTTTGGGTGACAGTAACTATCCTGGCGCACAACTGGGTCAGTCGGTGGGAAGAGCGGGAGAAAGGAGGAGGAGCCATGCTGGGGAGGCGGCACTGCTGTGCTGACTCCAGCTAAAGACAAGGTACATTTTGGAAGCTCCTGTTAATTAATGATTAAGTCCAAAGATTACAATATATCTCATGTATCTTTTCCTTAGAATTTGGCAGACAGTCCAGAGACTTAAAAATTTTTTTCATCACATTAGATACAGTTACTGTATATTATTCCCAGACCTTAACAGTGAACTCATGTCAACACCTTGTCCTCTCAGTGCCCTGCTGACCAACCACCCAGCGGTCATGCCCATTAGCATCTCCACTGTCCCTTCCCCATGTGGAGGCATGGACCCAAACACTCTTTTCCCTAGGCCTCCAGCACTGAACTCTGGCCCATGAGGAATGAGTGAAAGTTTTCTGGTTGGAGAGAGGATGCATCTTAGGAAGCTTTTATTTGGAATGGTGCAGCACCCCTCTTTCCCTTGACCTTGACTGGAATGTGGAAGTGATTCCTGGAGTGGGAGCTTCAGAGGCAATCTTGCAGGCGAGGAGGAAAAAAGACTGGTTCACACTAAGACTGGTTCTGATGTTTTGAGATGTAGAACCATCATGTCAGCAACGACTTTTTTGGAGTCTAATTGTAAGAAAAAGAACCCATACTTTTGAAGTAATTGAAAATAGGAATTCTGTGACTTGTAGCTGAAGGCAAAATGTCTATGGTTGTAGAAATTTTCTGTGGTATATCTCTGTGCTTCAAAGGGCCCAAATCATGTATCACATTGGCAGCACTTCTACAGTGCAAGGATTACAAGTTCTGTAAATAGAATTTTCTCAATTAGAATGTTAAACATTTATAGTCAAACCTCTTTTAGTGCATCTAATTCTAAAAGGTGAGAGAAAATCCTTTCCTAAAGAAGCCTTTGAACTAAAATCATTAGTGGCTTCTGTTCAAGATGGCAGCATAGGTAAATACGGCTCACCTCTTCACACATCTACACCAAAATTACAACTAAAATATAGAACAACATCACTCAGTACTATCAGAAATCAAGTTGAATGGAATTCTGACAACTATGGAATTAAAGAAACCATATCCATTGAGACTGGCAGGAGGGGCGCAGATGTGGAACAGGCTAGACTCTCACCCACATGTGGTCGATAAAAATTCAAGAAGGACATCTCGGAGTGAGGAGTCCCAGCCCCACACCAGGCCCCCCAGCCCACAGTTACAATGCCAGGAAGGTAAGTCCCCACAACTTATGGCTGCAAAAACCAGCAGAGATTGAGTTGGTGGAAGAAACTGCAGGATCTCCATGCTGTTCCTCTTAAAGAACCCACGCATGGGCTCACCTACTCAGACTCACTCCCTCTGAGCTCTAGCACCAGGATGGCAGTTTGAAGGGCACCAGTGGCATACTGGGAGAGGCTGAAGTGTCTGGCAGCAGAGCAAGCAGAGGCCATTGTCCCTTTTCTGAACCCTCCCCCCACAGAGCCACAGAGCTAGCAGGCTTGTGACATATTTGAGACTCCATCACCATGGCTAACACTGTTTGACCCAATTTGGATTTTCCCAGAGACTCCACCAAACCCAATTTAGAGGCCCACCCAAGCTGTTTTTCCATGTGAATGGCTGGTCTTGGCTCTTATATCACTTCCTAAATTCTATCAAACAAGTAACAGCTGTCCTCAGTGAGCTCTAGGCCAGCAGCAGCCAGAGTAGTTTCACAGCTTGGTTTCACCTGGGAATCTCCAAGGCCAGCACAAGTAACAGCCTTCTCAGATTGCTTTATAACTCAGGAAAGGTGACCCTGGGCAAAACACAGGTCAGGGCTGACCTTGGCCTATACCACTCAGGATACCCCAGGGCTAGTGTACCCAGTGGATAGCTGTAGACCATGTTGGAACACCACCCTGTCCCTGAACAGCTGATCTGCCATGGAGGATGGAGGTTGGTGATAAGTGGTCAAAGCCAATCCTTGCAGCTAACTGGCCTGGGTAAATCTCTCCCATCAACCTGCCAATAGCAATCAAGGCTCAACTACATGAGGAGGGTGTACTCAGCCGATGTGAAGGGCATATCTCGAATAACCAGTTTGCATGATGGGGGGGAGCTGTACCCCTGGACCCTACAGGACATCTGCTACATTAGGGCACACTACCCAGACACGATGTCAAAGCAGCTTTACCTAATACATAGAAACAAACACAGGAGACATGACAAAACAAGGAGACAAAGAAACATGGCTCAAATGAAAGAACAGATAAAAATTCTAAAAAGAGAGCTAAATGAAATGGAGATAAGTAATCTATCAGATGCAGAGTCCAAAACACTGGGTATAAGGATGATCAAGGAACTTAGTGAGGAAAGATCCAGTCAGAAACGAAGGATACATGAACTGAAATAAAGAACAATTTACAGGGAAATAACTGTAGAGTGGATGAAGCCAAGAACCAAATCAATGATTTGGAACATAAGGAAGCAAAAGTCAACCAATCAGAACAACAAGAAGAGAAGTGAATCCAAAAAATAAGGGTAGTGAAAGCAGCCTCTGGGACAACTTCAAGAGGCACAACACTTGCATCATAGGGGTGCCAGAAGGAGAAGAGAAAGAAATTGGAAATCTATTTGAAAAAATAATGAAAGAAAACTTCCCTAATTTGGCAAAGGAAATAGACATGCAAGTTTAGGAAGCACAGAGAGTCCTAATTAAGGTGGATCCAAAGAGGACCACACCATGACACATCATAATTAAAATGCCAAAGGTTAAAGATAAAGAGAATCTTAAAAGCAGCAAGAGAAAAGCAAAGAGTTACCTACAAAGGAGTTCCCATAAGACTGATTTCTCAAAAGAAACTTGTAGGCAAGAAGAAGCTGGCAAGAAGTATTCAAAGTGATGAAAAACAAGGACCTACAACCAAGAGTACTCTATTTGCTATCATTTAGAATGGAAGGGCAGATAAAGTGCTTCCCAGACAAGGTAAAGCTAAAGGAGTTCATCATCACCAAGCCATTATTACATGAAATGTTAAAAGGTCTTATCTAACAAAAAGAAGATCAAAACTATGAACATTAACATGACAACAAACTCACAACTATCAACAACTGAATCTAAAAAACAAAAACTAAGCAAACAACCAGAACAGGAACAGAATCATACGTATGGGGGTCATTTGGAGGGTTATCAGCTAGGAGGGCGAGGGGGAAAAAGAGGAAAATGGTGCAGGGACCAAGAAACATAATTGGTAGGAACAAAATAAACAGATGGATGTTAAGAATAGTATAGGAAAGGGAGAAGGAGCCAAAGAACTTACACACATGACCCATTGACATGAACTAAGGTGGGGAGGGAGAGCTTTCTGGAGGGAAAGGGGGTACCAGGTGAACAAAGGGAAAAAAATTGGGACAACTGTAACAGCATATACTATACTTCACACTTGAGTATATGCTCTAAATATACTTTACTTTAAAATATATAAAACACACTTTAAAATAAATGTAAATATAAATCTTTAAAAATAAATAAAAATCATTAGCAATTAATAACAGTATAGTATCTAGAAGAAATATTGTTCATTGAAGGCATTTCAAACCTTAAATCCCTTTTAAGAGTCATTCTGCCATCAAAACAACTACAGTTGCTTCTGCTTTTTTGATCTACTAATAATTTTATAAAATTGTTCCTAAGCTACAATTTATTTTGTTATTTTTTCACTAAGCAGTTTAGCATTACACTGTATTTTCCTATCACTAAATATTTTTGAAAATGTCTACAAAAAAACATTTTGTCTACAAAAAAATTTAAAAAATTTAAGTATAGTTGGTATACAGTCTTATATTGGTTGTATTAGTTTCAGTGATTGAACATCTTTATACCTTACAATGTGGTCACCCCACTAATTCTGGTAATCATCTGTCACCATGTGAATTTGTCACAATATTTTCACTATATTCCCCTTCCTATTTTCACCTATCCCTTCCCCCCTTCCTTCTGGTCATGATTCCTTTGCCTTTGTTTCTATGAGTCTGGTTTTGTTTTGTTTTGTTTTGTTTTGAGATTCCACATATAAGTAAAACCATAGTGCATTTGTCTTTCTCTGACTCTTTTCACTTAGAATAATACCCTTTAGAGCCATCCATGTTGTTGCAAATAGCAGGATCTCATTTTTTACTGCCATGTAGTATTCCACCACTTAATATATGTGTGTGGGTATGCAATGTCTTCTTTATCCACTCACTTATCAGTGGTCACCTAAGTTGCTTCCATATCTTGACTGTGGTAAATAATGCTGCAATGAACATAAGGTACACATATATTTTGAGTGAGTGTTTTTGTTTTCTTCAGATAAATATCCAGAAGTGAAATTGCTGGGTCATATGATATATCTATTTGTAGTTTTTTGAGGAGTCTCAAATATGGGAATGTGGGTGTGATTCCTAGAGTTGGAGCTTTAGGGGCAATCTTGTAGTCAGGAGCTACACCAATTTGTATTCCTCCAACAGTACACAAGGGGTCCCTTTTCTTCACATCCTTGTCAGCATATGTCATTTGTTGACATTTTGATAATAGCCATCTGACTGATGTGAGGTAGTGTCTCATTATGGTTTTTATATGCATTTCCCTGATGATTAGTGATGTTGACCATTTTTTCATACGTCGCTATGTGCAGATGACATGATACTACATATAGAACACCCTAAAGAGTACACCAAAAAATTAAGAGAATTAAAAAATTCAGTAAAGTAGGATACAAAATTAATATATAGAAATTTGTCATGTTCCTATACACTAATAATGAACAATCAGAAGGAGAAATAAAAAATAGTAACATTCACAACTGCATCAAAAAGAATAAAATACCTAGGAATAAACATAACCAAGAAGGCAAAAGATCTATACTCTGAAAACTATAAGACATTGAGGAATAAAATTGAAAAGGACACAAATAAATGGAGGAATATAACATGGATATAAGGAACCACAAAAGATCCCGAAAATAGCCAAAGCAATCTTGAGGGGAAAAAAAAAGAAACACCAAAATGGGATGTACACACGCCCCAATCTCAAACTATAATACAAAGCTATAATAATCAAAGTATGGTACAATCAACACAGTATGGTACTGACACAAAAACAGATCAATGGAACAGAATATAGAGCCAGAAATAAACCTTAACTTGTACTGTCAAGTAATGTATGACAAAGTACAAATATTCATTGGAGCATTGACAGCCTCCTTAAAAAATGAAACTGGACCACTCTATTATGCCATAGACAAAAATTTACTCAAAGTGGGTTAAAGACTTAAATGTAAAGCCTGAAACCATAAAATTAGAAGGAAACATAGAAAATAAAGTATTTGACATCAGTCTGAGTAATCTGAGTAATATCTTTGGATATGTCCCCTTGGGAAAGGGAAACAAAAGCAAAAATAAACAGGATTGCATCAAACTAAAAAGCTTCTGCACAGTGAAGGAAACCTTCAATAAAACAAAAAAGCAGCCTACTGAATGGAAGAATATATTCACAAACGATATATCCAATAAGGGGTCGATATCCAAAATATATAAGAAACTTATCTAACTCAATAACAAAAAAAAGAAATGATCCAATTGAAAAATGTGCATAGGACATGAAAAGATATTTCTCCAAAAAAGACATAGACATTAAAAGATGCTCAACATCACTAATCAAAAATGTGATTTTTATGCATAACATTTTATTGTCTAGTTACAGTTGAATTATTTAGCTATTTCTCTAGATGTTGAACATTTAAGATGTACTAGGGATCAGTATTGTTTGTGGGCCACTCTGATGATTTCTTTGAGATAAATTGAGAGAAGTGAGATTATGGACACAAAATCATAAACATATTTAAGGTTATTAATAAATACATCCATTAAAATGTATAAGAATGCTCATTTTGAACAAAATAAGCAAACAAAAAACTAAACCAGACTCATAGACACAGAGACTCTACTGGTGATTTCCAGAGGGTAGGAGGTTGGGGGATTGGTAAAAGAGGTGAAGGGTTAAGAAGCACAGATTTCACTTCTCCAAGGAGGACATACAGAAGATCCAAAATCACATGAAA
>PVIA01014968.1:0-24586 GCA_004024845.1 Tonatia bakeri | reverse complement strand
ATAAAATACCTAGGTATAAACCTAACCAAAGAGGTAAAAGACCTGTATTCAGAAAACTATATACCACTGTGGAAAGAAATCAAGGAAGACACAAACAAAGGGAAACATATACCATGTTCATGGATTGGGAGAATTAATATTATTAAAATGTCCATACTACCCAAAGCAATCTACACATTCAACGCGATACCTATTAAAAGACCAATGGCTTATTTCACAGACATAGAACAAACACTTCAAAAATGTATATGGAACCATAAACGACCCCGGATATCTACTGCAATATTGAAAAAGAGGAGTAAAGTAGGAGGGATCACAATCCCTGACACTAAACTATACTACAAGGCCACGGTAATCAAAACAGCCTGGTACTGGCGTAAGAACAGGCACATGGACCAATGGAACAGTACAGAGAGCCCAGAAATAAACCCAAGTCTCTACAGTCAATTGATATTTGATAAAGGAGGCAGCAACATAAAATGGAGTAAAAATAGCCTCTTCAACAAATGGTGCTGGGGGAACTGGACAGGAACATGCAAAAAAATGAAACTAGAACACCAACTTACACCTTACACAAAAATAAACTCAAGATGGATAAAAGAATTAAATATAAATCGTGACACCATTAAAGTACTAGAGGAGAACATAGGTAGGAAAATCTCAGATATATCATGCAAAATTTTTTTTACAGACATGTCCCCTAGAGCAAGAGACATAAAGGAAAGAATAAACAAATGGGACTTCATCAAAATAAAAAGCTTCTGCACAGCTAAAGAAAACAGTATCAAAATAAAAAGAGAATCAACTGTATGGGAAAACATATTTGCCAATGATACCTCAGACAAGGGCTTAATCTCCAAAATATATAAAGAACTTACACGATTATACTCTAAGAAGACAAGCAACCCAATTAAAAAATGGGCAAAGGACTTGAACAGACCCTTCTCCAAGGAAGACATACAGAGGAGGATTCAGAGACACATGAAAAGATGCTCAGTATTGCTAGCTATCAGAGGGATGCAGATTAAAACCACAATGAGGTACCACTTCACACCAGTCAGAATGGCCATCATAAGCAAAACAACAAACAACAAGTGTTGGAGAGGTTGTGGAGAAAAGGGGACACTAGTGCACTGTTGGTGGGATTGCAGACTGGTACAACCACTGTGGAAAACAGTATGGAACTTCTTCAGAAAATTAAAAATGGATCTACCTTTCGACCCAGCAATTGCACTGCTGGGAATATCCTAAGAATCCTAAAACACCAGTCCAAAAGAACCTTTGCACCCCAATGTTCATAGCAGCACAATTTACAATAGCTAAGTGCTGGAAGCAACCTAGTTGCCCATCAGTAAATGAATGGATCAAAAAACTATGGTAAATTTACACAATGGAATTCTATGCAGCAGAAAGAAAGAAGGAGTTCCTACCCTTTGCAACATCTTGGATGCAATTGGAAAGCATTATGTTAAGCCAAATAAGCCAGGCAGTGAAAGATAAATACCATATGATTTCACCTTTAACAGGAACCTAAACAACAAAACAAAGAAACAAGCAAAATATAGTCAAAGACACTGCATTAGAGGACAGGCAGAAAGTGACCAGAGGAGAAGAGGGAATTTCAGGGGAAAGGGGGAAGGGTTTACAGGAACATAGTTAAAGGACACATGTATAAAAACTAGGGGGAGGGTGGTGATGGGAGGGGGGTGGGTGGGCTTGATTGGGAGTAAAGGGGAGAAAACTGTATTTGAACAATCATTAAAATAAAAAATAAAAATAAAAAAAGAAAAAAGAAATATATATTGCACATGGTGTAAAATCTAAGTAGCTCAACAATGAAAATTAAGTTCTATCTTTACTCTCAACCCTAAGTCATGAAAGTCCCCTCCTTAAAGACAGCCAGTGTTACACTTTCTTGTGTAAATCTCCATAGTTTTGCTGAATTTATAAACCTCAGATAGATTTTCTTTTTATCTCCATGCAAAAGGTAACACACTATATGACTTATTCTGCACCTTGCTTTCTTTTTCAACATAAAGTATTGGGTAAGTAGTATTGCTGCATCCCTTTTACTATAATGGCTACAGACTCTGTGATGTGAGGGAACCACAATTTTTTTAGCCAGCACCCTTTGGAAGAGACATTTAGGCCTTTTATAATAATGTATTGTTATTTATTCCATGAAGTACATGGGGATAAGTGAGCTGCAGTCATAGAGAGCAAAGCTGAGGGTTGTAAATATATTCAACCCTTACTTCAGGTTCTGTTAACAAACAAAAAGTCAAACATTTAGAAAATAACCAAATAGAATTTCAAGAAATTAAAAATAGTCACTGAAATTACAAACTCAATGGATAGGGTAAAGGACTGAAGAGAGAATTGGCAAACCAAATAATGAATATGAAGCAATTATTCAGGAAGTGGCGCAGAGACGCAGAAGGAAAGTATATCCTTGAAGTGCAATGCAGCATTGAGACAGCAGGAACCAGATCCATATGTCAATATGAATGATCCTCTAAAGCATATTGTAGAGTGAAAAAAAGTAAGTTACAGAATAATTCACAGCATATATAATACAAAGTCATACAAAATTAATGTGCAAGGTTTCTCCAGAAAAAGTCCAGCCATTATTAATACAATGAGAACAGTTTGCACAACATCGATGTGACCTGACAGCCAAGGAGAGTGGACTGGAATGCACATGTGTGAATAATGACAACCTCACTGTACTAGTCAGTGGGAGCAGTAGATGCCATTGAGTGAGCATGCATACTGTGTGGCTGTCACATTCAACACGACTGAGCAAGTAGAGCAATGAATCTGCATAAAATTTTGCATTAAGCTTGAACATTCCTCTGTGGAAACTATTTGGCTTTTGGGAATAATGCAATAGCACAAATAAAAGTGTGGCACAAATGCTTAAAAAATGGTCCAGAATCTGTTGAAAGTGATCCGCATTCTGGAAGGCCTGAGACAAGCAGAACATCTGAGAATGTTGAATGTGTATGGGCTACAATCTACAAAGATTGGCAACTGACAGTGTGAGAACTAGAAGCTGATCTAGGGATTTCAAAAACTACTATGTCCAAGATTTTGATGCAGGATCTCGGCATGAAACGTGTTGTGGCAAAATTTGTTCTGTGGCTTCTGCTACTAGAGCAGAAGGAATATCGTGAGTTGCTAATGACGCTGGGAGAACAGTGTGAGTTTCCAAGGTGCCTACATTGAAGGAGACTGAGGTGTCATTGTCCTATGTATGATGTTTCTTATACCTTGTATCTTCTTCAGTAAATGCCTCTATTTTTCAAATGACATGACTGGATACTTTATGGACAGACCCTGCCATATATCTGCAATTAAACTCTAAGGGTATAATAAACACCCAACTCAGGCTAGTGGATTCCAGGGGTAGAATGGGGGACAGTGGGGGCCTTGATTGGGAATGGTACAAAGGGTGCTTAGCTTTCTTGGGCAGGTGCTCTTGATTAACTTCAATGATAGCCACATAGATGTCTGGTAAATCGTTCTTATCTTGATTAATTCTTGTAAAATATATTAAATACCACAGGCATACCTTGGAGACATTGCAGATTCAGTTCCAGACTACCATAAAATGAGTATTGCAATAAAGTGAGTCATAATCTTTTTGCTGGTGGAGGGACTTGCCCTCAATTTATTAAAAAATGCAACATCTGTTAAGCACAATAAAGTAAAGCACAATAAAACAAAGTATGTTTGTATATAAAATAGCATACATAATTTATGTACAGATAAAAATGGAATAAATACCTCTGTATTCACTATCCAGCTTAAGAAACAAAAAATTACCAGTACCTTTGAAATCCCCTGTATATTCCTTCTCAATTATGTTTTTCTTTGTCCCTTATCTGTACTATACCTGTACTTTTAGGTATCTGGCATATTTCATAATTAAATTTTTAAAAGGGATGCTTTATAGGAGCTTCCGGCCAAGATGGAGGCATAGGTAGTCGCACTGTGCTTCCTCGCGCAATCAAAACTAAGGACAACAAAAATTGAGAAACAAGAAACAACCAGAACAGAGAGAAATGAACCAAATGGAAGTCTGACTACTATACATCCTGACCGGTAAGGAGGGGCGGAGTCAGAGGCCTACGGAGAGGGTTCCAGGGGTCCCGGCAGGAAAAAGCGGTGACTGGCAGATACGGGTGCGCAGGGCTCAGACAGCAGTTGGCGGACCCCAGACTTGCAGGGGCAGCTGATGGACCAGTGGCAGACCCTGGGCGTGGGAGGCAACGAGCAGACCCAGTACGCCGTAGCCACACATTCGCACGCAGACAAACTAAACAAAAACGAGCAGTGACGTGGACCGAGCAACCCAGGGCCCCAGCGCCGCTGGGAAACAAAGCCTAAGAGCACTGACTAAAAACACTTGTGGGAGCTGAGGCTGAGTGATTCTCTCAGCCTCACAGGAGGCTCCTCGAGGAAACCCACAGAGTCCGAGAAAGTACACACGCCCACCCACCCGCCCGGGAGCCAGCACCAGAAGGGCCCAGTTTGCATGTGGGAAGTGGCAAAGTGGACTGAAGGCCTAGAGAAAGTGGAGCAGGCACCATTGTTCCCTCTCGGACCCCGCCCCCACATACAACGTCACAACCCAGCGACTGGGGTGCCCCGTCCTGGTGAACACCTAAGGCTCCACCGCCCACACGTAACACCTGCAACCAGACCAAAGGAAAATAAAAATAAACAGATGGCTCAAACAGAATTGAAATCCCCAGAGCCAATTTTTTTAAGTGACCGAGAGATAGCCAACCTATCAGATGCACAGTTCAAAGTACTGGTGATCAGGATGCTCACAGAATTGGTTGACTTTGGTAATAAATTAGATGAACAAATGCAGGCTACAATAAGAGAAATGAAGGAAAACGCACAGGGAACCAATAGTGATGGGAAGAAAACTGGGACTCAAATCAATGGAGTGGACCATAAGGAAGAAAGGAACAACCAAACAGAAAAGAATGAAGAAACAAGAATTCAAAAAACTGAGGAGAGGCTTAGGGACCTCCAGGACATCTTGAAACGTTCCAACATCTGAATTATAGGGATACCAGAAGGGGAAGAGGAAAAACTACAAGTGGAAAAGTTATTTGAGCAAATAATAAAGGAGAACTTCCCCAATCTGGCAAGGGAAATAGACTTCCAGGAAGTCCAGGAAGCTCAGAGAGTCCCAAAAAGGTTGGACCCAAGGAGGAACACGCCAAGGCACATCATAATTACATTAGCCAAGATAAAAATGAAAAAGAGAATTCTAGAAGCAGCAAGAGATAAGGGGACAGTTACCTACAAAGGAGTTCCCATCAACTGTCAACGGATTTCTCGAAAGAGACCTTGCAGGCAAGAAGGGGCTGGAAAGAAGTATTCCAAGTCCTGAAAGGCAAGGACCTACATCCAAGATTGCTCTATCCAGCAAAGCCTTCATTTAGAATGGAAGGGCAGATAAAGTGCTTCTCAGATAAGGCCAAGTTAAAGGGGTTCATCATCACCAAGCCCTTATTATATGAAATGTTAAAGGGACTTACCTAAGAAAATGAAGATTAAAAATATGAACAGTGAAAAAAGACTTCAAATTCACAGTTAATAACAACCATACCTAAAACAAAAGCAAACTAAGCAAACAACTAGGACAGGAACAGAACCACAGAAATGGAGATCACATGGAGGGTTAGCAGCAGCGAAGTGGGAGGAGGAGAGAGGGGGAAAAGATATAGAGAATAAGTAGTATAGACAATAGGTAGAAAATAGACAGGGGGAAGGCAAGAATAGTATGGAAAATGTAGAAGCTAAAGGACTTATGACACATGGACATGAACTAAAGGGGGGGAATGTGGGTGGGAGGGGGTGGGCAGGGTGGAGGGGAGTGAAGCGGGAAAATGGGACAATTGTAACAGCATAATCATTAAAAAAAGTAAAAAAAGGATGCTTTATAGCCTATAATTATCTTCCTAGTATATATAATAATCAATTTGATTTTAAATCTTTGTCTCCCCTTTTAAGATTTGTTGCATTGGTCTTCTAAGTTAAAAATATATATATATATATATTATATATATATATATATGTATTGTGTGCCTATGACTAATTTTCTAAACACAACACATTTTCAACATCTTCCTAAGTATGTGATGTTTTAAATGCATTAATGAAAATTATTCTTTGATCTGGCCTCATTATGTTTGATCAGGGAGAAGAGAGTTATGATAGTTTCTTGGTTAGTGCCATACTTTCTCTGAAGTAGGAGTTCATGCTACAAGGTCAATATGGTGAAAGTCTCCTTTGGAAGATGGTGGTACGAGAAAGGAAAACAAACAAACAGGAACATCTCTGGAGTTAGAGTGGGACCCTTTACAACTTCTCATTTGTGAAAGAAATATTTATAGTTGGGAGGTGGGTTGTGAGTTAGCTGTAGAGATATTGTTGATAGTCTAGAGAAGCCACCTACAGTTTCTCAAAAAGGTAGTATATTAGTTGGAGCTATCATAAGAAAATACCACAGACTGGGTGTGTTTATGAACATAAATTTATCTCCTCATGTTTCTGGAGGCTGGAAATCTGAGATCAGGGTGCCAGCAGGGTTGAGTTGTGGTGAGTTCTCTCTTCCTGGTTTGTAGACAGCTGCCTTCTCACTATGTACTCACATGACCTTTCTGTGCATGAGTGTGCATGGAGAAAAAGAGAGAAATCTCTGTTCCTCTTCTTTTAAGGCCACTAATTCTGTTGGATTAGGAGCCCACCCTTATGATCTCATTTAGCATTGATTGCCTCCTAAGAGCCCTATCTCCAAATGTAGTCATATTGAGAGTTAGGATTTCAACATATAAAGATTGAGAGAACACAATTCAGTATATAGTAGATAGTTTATTTTGGCTGATAATCTCTAAATTCTGGTGAGTTAAAATACATTTTATTTTCTTTCATTTTTGAAAAAAATATACCCATAAATTAAAGTTGAAGTACTATAAGCTGCTTTACTCATTTATTTTCTTACATGTTCTCAAATCCCTTCCTTTTCACTTGTGTGTATCTATATATTTGCATTTATTTCAGTTTAATACTTAACCATCCCTTAGTAATTCCAGTTAATAGAGCAGCAAATGTAGTTGCTGTTGTATGTTCCAGTTTCATAGCCCTCTGAGATAACTGTGATTGGTGTATTTGGTTATTTGCCATTTAACTTCAGAGTTTCTAGAAAGGTAGATTCTGTAGTATACCTCATAAAACCATTGGAAGGATTTTAATCTCTAAGAGTACTTGAATTTTATTCATTAATTTGAGCCAAATTCTAAAGGCTGATAAATGTGGATATCCTTGGATTTTTATAGCAGATAAGAGCTTGAAAATATGTAATTGCTCCCTTATGGGTCAGAACTAAGGCTCTTTTCCCAGAACTCAAATGAGATAATTCCTTGTAACAGATGGCTACTGGCTAATGTCTTTTTAGTTTATTGTCGTTTATGGAGTGACTATGGTTGGCCAGATGTAGGAATGGCTGGCAGGTACCTTGAGCATTGCCCTCAGGAATATTAGCCTTGGTGGTGAGGAATAGGCAGTTAAAAGGCAGTCATAGTGCAGTGCAATTGTTGTTCTGATAAACATAGTCACTATCAGAGACTATGTTCTGGAGATGCATGATGAGCAGGGCTGCCACATAAAGTTGTGTAGCTTGTGCCTAGAACAATTCCAGGGAATATCTTTCATGTTGAAGTCTGTGAGGGCCACCCTGATTATGGAGAACCCATTCCAATCCTGAGGGATTAGGAAGGACTTCCCTGCCAGAAGAAATAATATGTATTTTGTGATTTAATTGATGAGTAGGCGTTAATCCAGTGAAGATGGTTAAGGAGGAGAGAGTGGGAAGAGAGTTTCAGGAAGAGGCTCAGAGGAAAGACTGATTAATTTATTCCAAAGAGTAACTGGTGTTTAGTGGAAAGTCTTTGCCTGTACCTTTAAATAGTGGGAAACAGGTTAAGAAAGTGTGCGACAGTCTTCTGTAGTAACTTTGTAGTCTAGTCCTTTGGCAATTGACTTGAATTTGATTGTGTTTAATTAAAGGGGAAGTACAAAAAACAGCAATTAAAATGTTGTAAATGATGACTCAGCCACAGGTACACTGTCATTGATTCTGGGAAATGTCAGAGTGTGAGGCAGAAACAAATAAATCATGTACCTGATCTAAAACAGAAAACCAGTGCTATATTTTTAAGGGCCCTTAGACTAGTCTGGGAATCTACTGGCCTCCCATTATCTTCTGCTTAAGTATATCTGTGAATTTTAGTTTTAAAACATTTTAAAGAAAATATGTTTAAGAATATGGGTGGTTAGTCATCCTTTTTTTTTTTTTTTTTTTTAGTTTCAAGGGGTTAAATTAGTAATATTCTTCTGTTCCCTAGTAAAATTTGGAACTAGTTGGCAGATAAAGGAGCCTGGTGGGTAGAGATCAAAATGTCTTTTTTTATCAGTGACAGGGCTTGGAGAGTGTGGTTTATGTGTGTGGCAATAGTGGGCTTTTTGAGACTGTAGCCCTAGATGAGGTAGAAATAATCCCTTTAAGCCCTGGAGATGTTGAGCCAGGATAGGCCCACACTTAGAATAAGGCAAGTGTAATCAACCTACACTTGGGTATCACAGGACACCTCTAGTAAAAAGTTTAGTCACTGAGCCCATGTCTGCCTCCTTGGTCCTAGTTTTCAATGAAAGATTTCTGCTTTTTCATTCTATAATACACTAGAATAGACATCTTGATCTTGTAAAGACTATCAGATGGTATGTGGTTTGTAGTTACCCACAGAGAAATGCAATACAGCACAGCAGTGATGGGAAGTTTATCCTGGTGTCTCATCCAAAAGTTTCATGGGATAGTAAAATGATTTTTCCATATCTGGTTTTCCCAAATAGTTATCTAAGACCTAGAATAATTTTCTTTCTCTTATTCCTGTTATATTCTGTATTTGGGGAAACTACTTAGAATTTGTGGTGTTTTTGATTCACATAAACTTATTCCATATTGGTTTTAATGAAATCTTTGGAATTTCAACTGTTGAAGAAGAAGAGCATTGGATTGGAGGTTGAACTCTTGGCTAATGGGCTTGATTTTCATTATTTTAGTTTCTCATACATGACAGAACTTTTGTCTTGAAGAGCTAGGAAATCAGTTTATTTCTTTAATTAAAGTCACTGCTTATCAGGGCTGGCTTTTTGGTGATTCACAGGTTTCTGTTTTATTATTGAGAGTTATCAGGCTTGGAGCAACTTGAACTCTCATACATTGCTTGTGGTTGGGGTGGTTGACTGAAAATGGTGTAGTAACTCTAAGAAATGGTTTGGTGGATTCTTACAAAGTTAAACATGCATTTGTCATATTCTAGTCTGAGTATTTACCCTAGAGAAATGGAAACATGTTCACATACAAACTTTTTCATGAATGTTCATAGCAGCTTTATTTGTGATAGCTAAAATCTGAAAACAAGTCAAATGTCCATCAACAGGTAAATGAATAAACAACCTTTGCTACAGTCATACAATAAAGTACTACTCAATAGTAAAAAGTAATGGATTGTTAACTCACATATTACTTGAGTGAATCTCAAAGACGTTATGCTGAGTTGAGAGAAACCACTCTGAAAAGGTTATATATATACTGTATGGTTCCATATATTTAACTTTGAAAATACAAAACTCTAGTAATGGGAAACAAATCAGTGGTTTATGGGGTTAGATAAGGTGAAGGTGTATATGTTAAGGAATAGTATGAGGGAATTTTCTTGGGAGTTACAGAACTGTTCAGTATCGTGATTGTGGTAGTGCTTACATGAATCTATAAGTAGTTAAAATTCATAGAACTGTACAATAAAAGAAAATAATCAATTTTATTGTAAGACAATTTAAAAAGTAAAAAATAAAAAGATAGTATCAAGGAAGTTTTAAAAAAGAAAGAAAAAATAAGCCACAGACTAGGAGGGAATATTTATTTTGCATTTTTTATTGTTGTTCAAGTACTGTTGTCTCCATTTTCCCACCACCACTCCCTCCCACCCCCACCTCCCACCCTTGATCCTTCCTCCCTGTGGCTTTGTCCATGGGTCCTTTATGCATGTTCCTTGAAACCCTTCCTCTTCTTCCCCCCATTATCCCCCTTCCCCCTCCCCTCTGGTTACTGTCAGTTTGTTCTTTATTTCAGTGTCTCTGGTTATATTTTACTTGTTTATTTTGTTGATTAGGTTCCAACTATAATCATATATTCAATGAAGAACTTGTGTAAGAACATATAAAGATCTCTTAAAATTCAATGAGATGACCCAGTTTAAGCAGGGCAAGAGATTTGAATCAATGGACATTTCATCAAAGAAAATATACAAATGGCCCTTAAGCACATAAAAAGATGCTCAACATCATTAGGGATTGGGGAAATGCAAATTAAAAGCACACTGACATACCACTTAACACTCTCTGAAATAGGTATAATAAAAAAATAACAAGCATTGTTGAGCATGTGTATAAACTGTAAGTCTCATACATTGCTGGTAGGGATATAAAATAGTACTCTTTCCCAAAAGGAAAACAGTTCAGTCACGTCAATAAATTCAATAAAAAGGAAAAAAATAGTAAATATAGATTTACATATGACACATCAGTTTCACTCCTGGATATCTATCCTAGAGAAATGAAAACATATGTCAGTGTACACTTGTATATGAATGCTTGTAACAGCATTATTCATAATAGCAAAAACTGGAAACAATTTAAATGCTCATCAACTGGTGAATGTATAAACAAAATATAGTATATTCATACAATAGAATACTATTTGGCAACAGAATAATGAAGTACTGATACCTTCCTTCCACATGGATGAACCTTGAAAATATTATGCTCGGTGAAAGAGGCCAGACACAAAATACTACTTGTATTGTATGATCCATTTTTATATGAAAAGTCCAGAAAAGATACATCTGTATAGACAGAAAGTAGGTCAGTAGTTGCCTGGGCCTGGGAGTGACTACAAATGGAAATTTTTCAAAATTAGATGGTAGTGATAGTTGTACAATTCTGTGAATATACTAAAAATCTTTAAATTGCACACTTAAAATTCGTGAATTTTATAGTATGCAAATTGTACTTCAATAATTTTTTTAAAAAGTATTTCACTACATATTTAAACAAGTAACAAAAATATTTGAATAGATTCTCCTTGAAACTAATATATCCATGAATAGCCCAGATGCATAATAAATAGCAGAACAAGTAAAAAATATTGAAAAAACTATAACACTCATTCTAAAAAACAGAGTCACTTAAATGACCCCCAAACCTGAAAAGTCATTGTCACTGCTGGTATGGATCTATCGCATTCTCTTTATTCACTGAATTAGAAATCATTATCACTATCTTCAAACAGTATATAACTGGATCTGGAATGGGATGCTTTCAGATGAAGCTTTAGAACTCAGAGCAACCCCAACAGTGCTGTAAATAAACCCCCAGTAGTGGCCAAACCAAAGTGATGATTAAAAACTCCCAGTAGCTCCTCTAAGGGAAGGTGAGGTCTTAGTAGAGGGGAATAGTACCTCCATGTACCTGTTCACCAATTCCTTAACAAAGACTTATTAATAGAGACATCTATATATTGCCCCTGGTGGATGTTTTTGTAGGATTACAGGTAACAGAGAATCCACTTGTTCAGCTGTTCTTGCCACAACTTCAGTCACAAAAGTGGAAATTGGCACTGGAGTAATGGGGGCTGGCTTCTTTAATGACTTCATGGGATTTCTGAGCCACACTTTGTCCATAATTAAATGCCTTCCTCATACCATCAATTTTTGGATGGGCATATACATACACTGTATGTAGGGTTTTTTGTTATGTCTCTTAAAAATTAGAAAAGTTGATATTGTATATCATCAGCACATTATGGAATAGTTATAAAGTGAGTTTTTGTACCCACAAGTTGAAAGTCTTCAATTTTTTTGACTGAAAAATTCTTAATTTTTTGAAGCTTTGTTTTAAGCTATATCAAATGTCACCATCTTGTTTTAAGCCACATCAAATGTCAAAGGAATTGCATCCATATTTGCTTTTTGTAAATGGTCAAAATTAAATTCTCCCCTGACATTAGTTGTACACCTTTGAAATCAGTAATCCTCTGTAGTGTGCAGTCCCAGCTCTCCCGGCCAGCTGGGTACACTCGAAACACTGTGGATGGCTCGTCGAAACACAAGAAATAATCATGCACAGAAACAGTTTTCTGTGGGGAAGTAAAGAACGGAGTGGCCACTCTCCAAGTTGGTGAGCGCCCCTTCCTTTACTCCAGTGGGCTTTTATTGAGAAAGTAGACACAGTTTGTGGATTCACAGTCTGGCAGAAGGGATCAAAGGGAACATGTAACTTACAAAGATGCTAACAGAGTTTCTGTTGTGATTCCGGGCAGAGATTGGAGTTTTATCATATGAAAGGACTACAGGTTCCAAAGGTTTCCTGTGTGTGCCTTCAAATTCCAAGTTAATAACATCCTCCAGCAAACAGATCTCACAGGATCTTGCATATTCTATGTTCCAGGTCTGATTACCCCAGGGTTCTGCCATCTCTGGTCTGAGCTGCCCCCTTTGGCTGTTTGCTAAGCCCTGAGAAGGGCTGGAGACAGAGGCAGCAAGGAGACTTGGATTTCTCACATCTAAGTACAAAGACTCAGGCTAAGAGGGGGCAGGGGTTGATGATCACCCCTTCCTTTCCACAGCTCCTTCATTTATTTCCACAGTTTCGTGAGTCTTATTCCATAGGCCTATGAGACCAGCCCCTGTCTTAGGTTGCCCCTCCCTTGAGGAGTCTTACCCGTCATTGGTAACTGATCAAGCATTTAAAGGCCAGGCACAGAACAGGTAGCGTTCATGCCAGGGGAATAAGTTTTATCTCCTTAGTGGCTCCTGATCCGGAGGTTTCTCACTCAGCCTAAGTCACAGGGGGTCACAGCTTCCTGAGACCAGGCAGGGCAGTCCCCAACAATCCTCTATTTATTAGCTGATACCTATGTGCTATTTTTCTGGCTTACATACATAGTAGATTATATCTCTTTGTCATCTGGAACTCTATGATGTTGACCCAGGAAAATCATTCATGACTCTGTTGCTTTCCATTGTTGTTTTTTTTTTCTCTGAATACTGAGCATTCTGAGCTTTGAAAAAAATCTAGTGTAATGCTTTCATTCCTGGTAGTAATAATCTCTTTACAGTCTGGCAGATGAAAATATGCCATTCATGTTTGCTCCATGCCTTTGTCCTAATATTTTATTCTTTGTAGAACTGGAAGATGCTAAACATGAACTTAATATCATAGCAATGCTTGTTCATTTGCTCTATGGACTACAGTGGTAATAAATAACAATCTAAAATGTTTGAGGTGGTACTTAAACTCTACCTTGAATTAGCAGTATATATCCTGTTGGTTGGTATAGGAGCAGCAGAATATATTTTTGGTCAAAACTATCAGGATCAGTGTTAACTTTGTTATCTTTGTTGAGATTTTTTTTTTGCCATGTTTTGTCACAAGGGGCAGCATCATCACCTTCATTGTGTCCATTTAATCTTTAACATGGATGCATTGGGCCAGGTAAGGAGGGAAAGATTTTAAAAGTACTATATAAAAACAATATATATCACCTAATAATGTTTATAGATATGATAGTGATGGTTAATAGGGGAGCCTGTGAAGGCATTTCCTGTAATTGAGAAATTTGTCTGCAAATATGAACCTCCTATAAGGAAAAAAAAAACTGTTTCTCCTTTGCTCTCAGTACTCACAGTGGACACTTTTGTGATACAATGTGTGGGAGTTTTCCCACACCAAGCAATTCTCAAACTCTGTGCTGGATACTGACTGGGTGTCCCACAATTTTACTCATTTCTAACACTATCTACCTAGAAATAGTATCAGATCCTATAGTTAAGGGCTGAGTCCTACAAGACTGCTGCCCCTCCCATTTCAGTGGCAAGTCACAAGTCTAGGTTGTCACCTGTGCTTCTGACCAATAGGTTATAAATCAGAGATTTCCCCAAATCCCCTTCTTGGGTTTGATCACTTGCCAGAGTATCTCAAAGACCTCAGAAAAACAGTTTACTAACTTATTATAAAAAGATATAACTCAGGAACAGCTATATAGAAGAGAAGCATAGGGCAAGGTACATGGGGATACTGAGTTTCTATGGTCTCTGAGTGTACTACTCTCCCAGCACAACACCTCTACTTGTTCACCAGATTGGAAGTATCTGGGTTTGCTTAAGGCAAGATAAGGCTTTTACTAAAGAAGTTATATTCCTGGGGCCTGACTACCTATCATGACTTGCCCCATAAGGAATTTGTGATTATATCTCCCATGAGGTTGCTTTCTGTAGAACTCATTTTTCATCCACATGCCTAACTACAGAGTGAAATAAGAATAAAAACCAATATTAAGTTTGATCTAGAGTGGAGAGTGAACCCCAGAGAGCCCTTAGCAGCCCTCCTGCCACCAGCATCCATTACCATCACAACTGGGGAGGAACCATGGCTGCCACAGTCAGCTCTAGTCACCACCCTCATTACTGCAACCATGAGCAGTGGGACTGAGACCCAGCAGCTGTCTAATACACTTCCTCAGCCCTGCCACCAATCAGTGTGATTCCATGGACAGAGGTGGAAGCAATGGCAGCCCACTGGTCATCACAATGAAGGTTTGGGGAAAAGTAAAATTGTTCAGTGTCAGAAACAGGAATGGTTTCATCCACAGGAATGACACCAAACAATATGCATTTGTATACCAGCCTGCCATAAAGAAGCATTACCCCCAGGAAGCACCACCCCAGTATAGGAGGTAGAGAAACTATAGAATTTGATGGAGAAAAGGGTACAGAGGCAGCAAATGTAGACCCTGGTGGATTTCCAGTGCCAGGAAGTAAACAAACAGCAAAATGTAACCATTATAAACATTATAAACATTACAGGGGTCCTCTGTGTGTTTACCAGCAAAATTACTTGAATAAAGAGAGTGGAGAAAAGGAGAGATTGTAGAGAGTGCCCTAAATGCCAGACCCAACTGCATGCACACCTGTCCCCATATGGAGACCCCACTTTGGGTGTTGTTGAGAGTATTCCAATCCTGTCTAAGGAGGAATGATGGGGGTGCTAATAATTAGGGGGAAGGAGAACAAAGTAGACCAGGGAGAGAGATCACCTATTGGGAATATCGGCCATGACTCAGAGCCCCTCCTCACTTAGGACAGCAATGAAGAGGAACAGGAAAATCAATAAGAGACCCAAGATCAGTAGACACCTCAACATAGGTGCCCCCCAAACTTCAGTTACCAACATAGACACCCCAAAAAACCTAAAGTGGAAGATGGCAAGAGACCACAGTTGGAAACTCAGCTCTGAGGCTGAGCAGGAAGAGGGTGAGGACTTTCAATCTGTACTATGATCTGGGTTAGAGGCCCAAAAAAGAAAATGAATATGAAATTTCAGCAATAAGACCTGAACAAACGATTGGTGCTGAAGACCTTAAGTGTTTGCTTTGTGTCCACTAATCAGACAAGTAGAACCATCTGCATTATGGGGTTTTATTATTTTTCTCTAAAGACACCTCTTTTTGGTAAAGACTGACATTTTTTTTTAAGTCTGGTGTTTTTCATATACCTTTAAAGGTTTGAAAATTGTTTCATATCTGGTCAATTTGATGTTATAAAGAACCTGATTTTTAATTTGTAATAAAATTTTATAGTTTGATTTTTTCCACAAAAGGCAGCAAACTACAAGTATCTAATATTACGAGTCTAGTAATAATAATACAGCAAAACAGAGACAGAGTTTGGCTTAAAGAACTATAACTTTTCCTTAGATTTTATATATTATTTGTTTTTTGACAATGTCTTGTGAGTTCTCATATGTTTTGGTGATAAGAGACATTATAGAACATATACATAGAATATAGTAAGTACTGTTCATTGTTTTTCTCATATAACTTTCTCCTTCAGTGGCAAAATGACATGGGGGAACATTTTACCCTTCTATCTTTTGCTATTGCTAGCAAATAACTGAATGTAGAAAGATGTCTGAATTTTTCCTTCGAAGGGAAAAGTATAGAAAGTGGTAGTGATTTATGTACTTTTCATATTTCACTCACATTTCCTTGAGCATGTGTGACTCATCTAGGACTCCTTCCTCACTCATGGAATTGAAAGCTTATACATAACTTTTTTTTGGGGGGAGGTGGTTCTTAATGGGAAAACCCTACTAAGAAGAAATGAGACTTAAAGATTTGCAGATAATTATTTTAGTCATATCATAGCCACAGGCACAAGAAGTTGGCTCTACAGTCCCTAAATCATGACTGCAAAAATGTGTACTGTGGTGTTTAGCTCCCCAAGGGATGCAGTTACTTTCTCCATGAGACCCAGTCCTTGAAATGAACTAAACAAAAAGCATTTCTTTTTATCTTCTTCCTCTGGTATATGGCAAAGCAAATTGTATTTGTTGCAGCTAGAAATTTGTGCAACCCAGGTCCTTGTTGGCAGATGGCAGCAGGACTGGCCTCAGGGCTGCTGCTGGTGCAAATCAAAGAGCTCGAAGGTTCTGCCCTTGGCAGGAACAAAATTGTTTCTTATCATCCCATCTTCTTTCACCAAAAGCATGAAAAACAAGATGTAATCAGTTGTTGAAAGTACTCAATGCCATAATAACCATGAAACATACTGTCCTTTTTGGCTGAGGGACTTAAAAGTAGATGGATGCATAACCCTTTTGAGAGATTGTGGAGTTGCTCCTAAAGTACACATCCTGTACCAGGGCTCTAAGATAACTTCTGAGTTTCTTAGTTGTTGCAAATCACCCATGCCTTTATGTCCATGCTTTCTCTGTCCTTCCACAGGCCTGATGTTTTTTTTTTTCATTTTGTTTCAGGGCTCATCGTCGGGGTGATCCTGAGGTATGGCACCCCTGCCACCAGTGGCCATGACAAGTCACTCAGCTGCACTCAGGAAGACAGGGCCTTCAGCACATTATTAGTCAATGTCAGTGGAAAGTTCTTTGAATACACCTTGAAAGGAGAAATCAGCCCTGGCAAGATCAACAGTGTAGAGCAGAATGACATGCTGAGGAAGGTGAGCTGGGACACTGAGTGGTTGTTGTCCTGATGTGGTGTTTGATTTCCTATTTGGTCTCAACCTTATGGAGAGAAATTATTTCAAATTCCTGGAGTATAGGTAGCATTCTTACTTCTCAGTTTTGCTAGGAAACTTTTGGGCTATGATGTGGAAAAGAAGGAACAAGATTTGAATTTGAGCCTTTCAGTTTTGCTAGGATCAGTAGCTGACTTGGGCCACTGATGGTGCAGTAGGTTTGTACATCCCCATTCAGCTCATATCTCTAATCCCTGTCTTTTCTTTACTGGGACTTTTGTTATAATTTAGGGATGAGGTGGTTTCTTTCTTAAGATTGGTTTCACTTTCAGGTTGTTTATTCAATGTTCAGAACTAATTCTTAGTTCTTCATAGTTCTTTTGCCATATTCTATAAATACTTGTTGAGTGTACCCTCTCGTTGGTGATTGATAACAAAGGCTTATTCTTCAGAGGAAAGATGTATTCTTGTCTTAGAATCTGAGTCCAAATATTGGTTTTCATTTGATGTTGGAAGTAGCTAAAATACTCCACAGGAAAAAGGATTATGTCTCCTTACTTGGGTTATTTCCAGCATAAGCAAGAGATTTGTATTTATCCTCATATATTCTATTACCTTATAGACCTGGTGTTATCAGCAGGAAGGCTTCTGGATAAAGTCTGAGGGATCCAAGTTGTGGAAGACTCTTTTAATATGGAACAAGATTAATGTGTGTGAAGGCTTGCAGTCAAAGATACAATGTAGCCCTTGCTCCAAAAATTAAATTATTATTAATCTCAAGATCTATCCTAATTCTTAAAGAAAATTATTCTCAACCTGGAGCATTCAACATGCCCATTTTCTCTATGTCCTGAATGGCAGTTCTACTGAGCTCTTTGCTTTTAACACTTCATAAGCATGCATGGGATGGAGTGGGTGTCAGGAAACTCTTGTGCTGCTTCATACATTACTGGGTTTGGTGACTTCCAGCAAGTCTCACTCTCTTTGGCCCGAGTGCCCTCATATATGCAGGTATTGTCCAAATTCCCTTCTCATTCTGACAGTTCTTGCTTTTCAGACCACTCTTATCTTCAGCAAGAAGATAGAATAAAGGATAATTTGGCGAGAACCATTCGACTTTTAAAGTCTAGTTAACATTTCTAGTTTCTAAAGAGAAATGCTAACTTTACTCTTAATAATTAGAATGAAAATTTAAAATAATTAATTGAACTAAGAGCCAGTTACTCTACTAACATGAACAAATTCTTTTAAAAGATTTGGAGGTTTATAGAATGGTTGTATTTTTTGGATGTGATACAACTTTTGCTGTCTAATAGTTTCACAGTGATTTCCCTGTATTAAAACTACAGGTGATTTTAGTCCCCTTAGAGCTGCTGAATTTATTTTGGTGTTGAGGAAGTGATGCCATTACCATCACTGGAGACTTTGATCTAGGTCACATCATGTATCACAAAAGGCTGGCCACTCAAAAGAGACTTAAATTTAGTAGAATTATGTCTATAAATGATTCTGTGGGAAGATCCAGACAATTAATAAAGAATTATGACTGCATCTTTTATTGCAGTTGGGCCTTCATAAAGCTGCGATAAAAATCAAGATGTTTTGATTTCTTGTTTAAAAACATTGACCAGAAACTTCCTATGAGGTATCAAAATTGCATTGCACTGTTGTGTCTTAATATGTATTAAATGTTACCCCAAGAGCAGAACTCAGAAGTGCTATGTGGAAATTTGTCATTCCACAGGGGAGCTGTGACTTCTCTTTTGTGATGAGCTGGTGATTTTTCACATTTATATTACATGCTTTAATATTCAAACTTTAGCCAATGGCTTAAAATATTAAGCAAATATTATAGCACTAATTGGTATTAAACTAATAATGGGCTTCTTTTTCTTTTTAAACTTTTAGGTAACATTCGATCCAGAAGTCTTTTTCAACATTCTGCTGCCTCCAATTATTTTCCATGCTGGATATAGTTTAAAGAAGGTAAGAAATTTGCAAATATTTCCTTTTCTTCAAGTTTAAAAATAATAAAAAATTATCCATAGATAATAACAATGTAATGACATCCTTGGGGTAAATTATCATAAAACAAAAACTTTGTGTAGTTGAAAAAAGAAATATAAACACATTCCAGAATAGTGCTCATGATAGTATGTGTGTGTGGTATATACAGTTAATATCATAAGTGGGTCTACCTTTACTAAAAACTTCGTGGAAACTATAGAAGAAGTTCCCATGGCAAACAGATTTCCTGCTGGTTGACCTTTTAATAGTGTTATTGCTTGGTTTAAAGTTTTATTTTCTCTTGAGAGGTAGAAAGGCTTTAAATTATATAAGCAGTATGATTTTTTTGACCATTATTTCTTAAAGCATGGGAATCTCTGTGTTAATTTACCTGCATAATTTTCTATTTTTTTCCATCTCCAAGATTGCTTATTACTGTGTTCTGTACCCACTCAGACACTATAGTTGACTCATCATCAGTGATTCATTTCTCTTTTAAAATCTGGGACTCTCATACATTGCCAGTGGGAATATAAAATCGCACAGCCACTCTGAAAAAGTTTTAAAGTTTCTTATAAAACTAAAGTTGGAATTCCCATATGCCCCAGCAGTTTTATTCCTGAGCATTTATCCAGAGAAATGAAAACTTAGGTTCACACAGAAACTTGTACATGATTGCAACTTTATTTGTAATAGCCCAAAACTGGAAACAACTAAAATGTCCTACAATAGGTGAATGGTTAAATGAACATCCATACCATGGAATACTACTCACCAATAAAATGCAACAAACTATTGATAACACAACAGTCTGGATGAATTGCAAAGACATGCTGAGTGAAAAAATCTAATCACAAAAGGTCACATTCTATATTATATCATTTATATAGCATTCTGGAAATGACAAAATTATAGGAATGGAGAACAGATTAGTGGTTTCCAGGGATTAAGAATGCAGGAGTGAACCCTGGCTGTTGTGGCTCAATGGATTGAGTGCTGGCCTGTGAACCAAAGGGTCACTGGTTTGATTCCCAATCAGGGCACATGCCTGAGTAGCAGGCCAAGTTCTCAGTGAGGGATGTGCGAGAGGTGACCACATATTGATGTTTCTCTCCCTTTCTTTCTCCTTCCTTTCCCCTCTCTCTAAAAATAAATAAATAAAATCTCTGAAAAAAATAATTCAGGAGTCAGAGGGGAATGAGTATGACCACAAAGGGGTAGCGTGAAGGAGATTTTTGTGTCATTAGAACTTTTCTGTATCTCTTTTTATCCTCATCCAAGAATGTTTACTGATTCTAGAGAGATGGGGAGGGGGAAGAAAGAATGGGAGAAAAACATTGATGTAAGAGAGAAATATCAGTCACCTGTCTCTCACATGTACCCTGACTGGGGACTGAGCCCATAACCCAGGCATGTGCCCTAATGGGAATTGAACCAGTGACTTTTCGGTTTATGGGACAATGCTGCAACCAACTAATTCACACTGGCCAGGGCAAACTCTTCTATATCTTGATTGCAGTGGAGCTTACATGAATCTACACATGCAAAAAAGGACATACTATACACATGCATTGTACCAATGTCATTTTCCTGGTTTTGATGTTGTACTACAGAGATAAACAGAGGAGAAAACAGGGTAATGGTACACAGGACTTCTCTGTACTAGCTTTGCAGCTTCCGTGAATCTATAATAATTACTCTAAAATAAAAAGTTTAAAGAAATTCATCCTGGTTATTGAGAGTCATTGTGCTTAGCAGCAACGTGGGGCCTAAGCCCCTAATTATTTAAAATACTGAATACCTTTACAAATAGTGTTAGTGGTTCCCTTCCTCCCCCATTGTTGGGGTATTCTGTGAAAATATAGCCTCCTAAAAGACCTTCCTCCCTCAAGGGAGGAACTTGTTTCAGCTGTCTTTCTGAATAGGGACTAAAGGAAACTTTTTTGGTGAACCTAGAGAAGGGAAATTTTGGCTGCCAGTAAAACTCAATAACATCCTGAGGAACTAGAGTATGTCTTTTAAATTGATAAACCTCTAGATACATCAATCCAGAAAAAAAGAAACAAACTACCTATATGAGGAATGAAAGGTGGGACATCACTACAGGCCCTTTAGATATTAAAAGGACAGTAGTGGAATACTACAAACAACTTTGTATAATTAAATGTGACAACACAGGTGAAATGGACAAATTCCTTGAATGATACAAATTACCAAAACTGACTGAGAAGAGATAGAAAACTTGAATAGCCCTATATTAATTACAGAAATTGAGGTCATGATTTAAAATCCTTCCACACACCCAGATGGCTTCACTGGTGATTTTTTTCTAGCAGTTAAGGAAGAAATAATACTAGCTTTACACAAACTCTTTCAGAAGTAGAGGAGGGAACATTTCCAACTCATTTTATGAGAGGATTCCTGCCTATGAGACTGGTTCTTTTTTCAAAAGAACTCTGCAGTTGTCAGAGGTTTTTAAACTATTTCTAACCAACATAAATACAGTTATTCTTTATGGATCATCTGGCACAAACTCTATTAAGAATGTGAGGGTAATAGATTAGCTTCCACCCCTTCTCCCTCAGGTTTCCAACTCATTGATAAACAGACACAAGAAGCTAACTGGCAATTGAATGGTCCATTTATGACCCAAAGTCTCTGGTAACACATGTAGGATGATGTAGTTTAGTCCTTAGTTTTGGGTCTCCTTGCTACACATCATGAATTGAAGACAGATGTCCTTTAGCTTCCAGGTCAGTCACAGCCACAGGTATGGAGGCTGAAATGGAGAGATCCTAGAAACTGCTGGACCCACTAAAGACAGCCTCTTTTGCTCACAGAATGGAGACTAGAAGGGCAAGAACAATTTTCCACCTCGCACAAGAGGTTCAAGACTGCAAGTCAGGGTCAAGCCAGTCTCCCCCTTCAGAGATCAAATGACTCTTCCTTACTGTATCACCTTTGGGGGAGGGGCAATGAAACATAAGTCCCTCTGCATGATGGATGCTTAGGAGCGGGAGGCTGCACTTCTGCACACAAGCCCCACATACATTTTGTTTTCCAGACATGTAGAGAGTTTCTTGCATTTTACTGAAAATCAACCTAAACTCAGAATTATTAAGTGAAAACTATGAGGTTACATAGTGGGACTGAGACAAGGTTATAGCCTCTTTGTCTGATGCCAGGGCAAAGAGTGTTCATCTGTGCTACACTCCCTCTGGATTTATGTTTTATATATAAAAAAATGATTTTTTTTCTGACTAATCTATTGGGTTTCCAAAGTCATCTGAATCTATGTCTATTGACAGATAACAGATAAGAGATGATTTTATAGATATGAGTAATGTTATTCTTTATCTAAATGAAGAATTTGGGAATTCCTCTTAAGATCAAATGGGTGGACTTCTGGTCAAGATGGAGGCGTAGGTAAACATGGCTTGTCTCCACACACAGCCACAGCAAATATTACAAGTAGACTACAAAACAAATATCACACAACATCATCAGAAAATTGAGCTATATGGAAGTCTAACAACCAAGGAATTAAAGAAGCCACATTCATTCAGATGGGTAGGATGGGCAAAGACATGGAGATGCACAGAGAGGCGTGGAGGTGAGGAGACACAGAATAGGTGGACCCATACCCACATGTAGTGGATAAAAATTGAGAGGGATACCTCAAGACTGAGGGATCCCAGCTTCACACCAGACCACCCAGCCCAGGGTACTACCTCCAGGAAGATAAGTCCCTATGACTTCTGGCTGTAAAAACCAGTGGGGGTTGGGGCAGCAGGAGAAACTGTGGGATTCTCAAGAGACTCCTCTTAAAGAGCCCACAATGGACTTAGGACTTATATAAACTCACTCCCTCTTGGCTTCAACACGTAGCACAGCAGCTTGAAGGGCACTAGTAGCATACAGGGAGTAACTGAAGTGTCTGGTATCAGGGCACATGCTGGGGAACAGTACCCTCCCAGGAAAAAAACTCTAGAGTCCAGGCAGTGGCCATTGTAACTTTGCTGAGCCCTCCTCTACACACAGTCACAGAGCAGTGGCACCATATCTGAGACTCCATCAATCTAGGTCACATAGGTTGCCCTGCCCTGGTGATTACCTAGTGCTCCACTCCATCCAACTTACAGGTGCTCTTTTCTACAATAGGCCACAACTACTAAGGGAGTCAAAGCAGCTCTACCTAATATATAGAAACAAACACAGGGAGGATGCCAAAATGAGGAGACAAAAAATATGGCCCAAATGAAAGAACAGAACAAAACTCCAGGAAAATAACTAAACAAAATGGAGATAAGCAATTTATCAGATGCAGAGTTTAAAATACTGGTTATTAGGATGTTCAAGTAACTCACTAGGTTCTTCGACAGCATAAAAAAAGACCCAGGCAGAAATGAAGTTTGCACTAAATGAAATACAGAAAACTTTACAGGGAACCAACAGTGGAGTAGGTGAAGCCAAGAATCAAATCAATGATTTGAAACATAAGGAAGAAAAAAGCATTCTATCAGAACAGCAAGAAGAAAAAAGGATGTAAAAAAAGAGGATAGGCTAAGGAGCTTCCGGGTCATCTCTAAATGTACCAATATCCAAATCATAGGGGTGCCAGAAGGAGAAGAGGAAGAGCAAAAAGTTGAAAACTTATTTGAAAAAAAATAATGAAAAAAAAAAAACCCTTCCCTAATTTAATGAAGGAAAAAGGCATACAAGTCCAGGAAGCACAGAGAGTCTCAAACAAGATGGACTCATAGAGGACCACAGCCAGACACATCATAATTTTTTCCACAGTGGCTACACCAGTCTGCATTCTCACCAAAGGTGCACCAAGGGTTCCCTTTTCCCCACATCCTTGCCAGCACTTGTTTTTTGATTTGATGATGATGGCCAGTCTGACCAGTGTGAAGTGGTATCTCCTTGTGGTTTTCATGTGCATCTCTCTGATGGGTAATGATGTTGAGCATCCTTTCATTTGTCTTTGAGCTCTAATATGTCCTCCTTGGAGAAGTATCTGTTCAGGTCCTTTGCCCATTTTTTGATTGGATTGTTTGTCTTCCTGGTGTGGAGTTGTGTGTGTTCTTTTTTTTTTTAATTCTTTATTTTATTCATTATGCTACTACAGTTGGCCCATTTTCCCCCCTCACTCCCCACCACCCTGCCCATCCCCTCCCACCCTCATTCCCCCTTTAGTTCCTGTCCATGTGTCATAAGTTCTCTAGTGTCTACATGTCCCATACTATTCCTACCCTCCCCTTGTCTATTTTCTCCCTACTGTCTATGCTACTTATTCTCTATATCTTTTTCCCCTTCCTTCCTCCTCCTACTTCCCTGTTGCTAACCCTCCATTTGATGACTTTTTTTTTACTGTTCATATTTTTAATCTTCTTTTTCTT
>PVIA01014967.1:0-24551 GCA_004024845.1 Tonatia bakeri | reverse complement strand
TAGCCACAAGAGTTTCTATAGTGGTTGCAACACATGGTGCCCAGTAGTGGAGCTTCTGTAGTTCGGGACAGGGGCCAGTGCAGGTCTGAGGTCTGAATGTCCCTGGACCCTGAGGCCTTTATATACTGGCAGAAATGGGCGGAGCACCCAGCACAGACTCCGTGGCCTCATTACCCTGGCAATTTTCATTTTTAAAAGGTCTGTCATTCTTAGGACAATGTTGTTCAGGCTTCGGCCCCAGCTAGTCACGAGGGCCGTGACAACACAGATCTAAATGACCCACGCATTGAACAAGTACGTCTCTGGAATGTCATAGCACCCAATGGAGATGCTCACCACAGGGTGCAGGGGACAGTGACCCCCCTGCACCAGCAGGGACCCGGGCGTGGGCACTGGGCGATGCTCTAGCTGCTCACACCGCAGCATCAACAGGGGGGACGCAGCAGCAGGGTGTAAGGCTAGGCGGCCTCAAGTCTCACCTGCACTGCGGTGGACGGACGGACGGACGGACGGAGCCTGGTGGGTGGGCCATGGCCAAGGCGGCCAGGCCAGAGAGAGGCCAGGCGAGGAAGGTCTGAACTGGTGCAAAACGGTCGTCTGCTGCCATTCACCAAAAAAGCCACCACAGCTTTGCTCAGGGCAGAGAATCCACTCTGTCTGAAGACTCTGGGCGCTGTCACGCAGGACGCTGCCTTCGGAACATCCGCTCACTTGCACCATCAAACTGCCTCTGGCCAAACCCGGCTGGTCCTGCAGCACACAGCACAGGCCGCAGCTCACGGCCACTCGCAGTGAGGCCTGGTGCCCGTCCCCGGAGCCCCCCTCCCTGCTCCCGCGGCGCCCGGGCCCGCCCTCCTGCAGTGCTGAGTGCGTCCCTCGGTCAGCGGTGGGCTGCGGAAGGTCGGTGCTGCCGTCTCTTCCCTGTGAACCGGCCTCACTCTCGGATGACAGCCCACGCATTTCTTCCACCAGTACAAGCCATCATTATTTTATTGTAGAGGATGTAATCCCAGAAAAGTTATTATTATTTATATTTCCCTCTGCAGCTTTTGAGGCCCACTCACCTTTATCGGTCCATTCGGTTCTTACAAAAGCGACGTCAACCCAGAAACCCTCCCTCACAGTCGTGCCTGCGGGGTGCGGTGCGGGCGCAGAGCCAGGTGTGGGCTGGACTAACGCGGCCCCCGCTCTCACGGACCAGCGGGGGCAGAGGACCACGTGCTGCTCTTCTTCCTTCAGTTTTCCTCGTGCAGAATATCCCCTTCACCCGGCGGAAGCCATGACGGTTGGGGACCCCAGCCTCACGCGGCCATCACACGGCCTCCCTCTCCGTGTGATCGGCACCCTCTGAGCCACAGCCTGGCGTGAGCCTCAAGCAGACAGCACAGGCGCTCCGGGGCCTGCGCTGTAACTGTCCCCAGGTGCCACCCCGGGGAATGATACATTCTCCAGCCACGAAGAGTAAAACCTTAACACTCCGCACGTTAACTCTAGAAACCATGGCATTCCAGTGGAAAGGATGACAGCTTTCCCGGACACCTGCAACGCTGGTCACTGCAGGACAGCGGTGCCGCAGATCAGCAGCCGCCACCTCAAAATTAAAGCCTCAGACTCTGGGGCGGCCCCGGAACCGTGGTCGGTCCACCTGTGCCCTTCTCGCCACTAAAATACGTTCTGCATCCGCTCCACGCCTGACACCCCATGACCCTCCACATCGGCGCCGCCTGCCTGCTCCCCCACACGGCTTTGGCCCGGCCACGTGTGCCCATGTCCTCTGCTGGCTGTTTTTCCAGACGGCGACGGGATAAGCGCGTTGATTTTATGAGAACTCCTGAGGACCTGCATCGTGCGGGCCCTACCCCGGGCAGAGGCCGCTGAGCAGGGAACGTGTGTCTGGGGCTCAGGGACAAGCTCTGCGTTTCAGGGGACTCCCTGGGGGAGTGGAGCCCATTTACGCCCACCCTGCCTCTCCCTCCCCCTCTCCCACAGGCCACCCGAGGGTCCGCATTTCCCTCCCACTCGCTCCACTCACTGCAACCAGCCTCCGCTGCCCCACGTCCCCCCAAGGCGGCTGGGCACCTCAGATTTCTCATACCTGCTGCTGAGGCCACTGGCAGCTTTTCTAGCAATTAACGCAATTTGATGATAAAGGAAAAAGCAGGACCAAGTCACCAGAAAATAAGCGAGTCCCTGAAGCCCACTAATTTGTCCCCACAAACACACTGACGAGAGTGTGGACTCACCTGGAGTCACAGCACGTGTCAGAGTCTGTGGCCGTGGGGCACACCCGTGAACACGTGACGGCGGCACGGCACCTATCACGGGCATGCGCCTGCGTGTTTGACGTGAGAACTCTGACAGTACTGGTTAAAACCCGGGGAGTTGTCCCATATATGGTCGACATTAATAAACATAACATGTGACATGCAAAATTGCCATTTTTGTATGTTTAAACACGGTTAAATGTCAGCATTTTCACATCAAGCAATCTGATAGTAAATACAGCAAAAACCTGTGGGTTGTCCCAGTGGTGGGACTTGACGTATTTTATTTATTTACAACTCCCAACCGTCTTCACGTGGCACCGCTTTACGAGTTTCCATTAGAACATACGGAGGTTCGGGGGCGGAGACACTCACCGTCAGTAACTGACGGGGCGTCTGCACGGACAGCAAACGAACAGGTCCCCTTCACTGAGCCAGCCCAGGAGAAAGCTTCGCTCCGGCACCGTCCCGTCCCGTCCCGAGGCCGCCCGCCCTGGCTGCTGCCGCCTCTGGCCTCAGGGCGACCTCCTCGCTGGGCTCCGGTGACAGGGCTCGACCACCAGCCTTCGCTTCCCCCAGCCCCAGCCTTCTCCTGGCCCACTGGTCGTGGCCTTCTGGGGTCACACTGTGCGACAGAAATGGGCCAGGAAACCCAGAAAGAGTTTTAAATGGCCCGCTGGCCACATTTGAAAAAAGACAGGAGGTGAATTCATATGATGGCATATTTTATTCAACCTATACATGCAAAACACCATCATTCAGCCCTGGCTGGGGTGGCTCAGTGGACTGAGCGCTGGCCTGTGAACCAAAGAGTTGCCAGTTCAATTCCCAGTCAGGGCACACGCCTGGGTTGTGGGTTGGGTCCCCAGTAGGGGGCACGCAAGAGGCAACCACACATTGATGTTTCTCTCCCTCTTTCTCCCTCCTTTCCCCTCTAAAATAAATAAATAAAATCATTTTAAAAATTTTTAGAAAACATTATCATTTATATGTAATCAATATTTTTAAATTAGTCAATACAGTTGTCACTCTTTTTTCTCGACTAAGTCTTTAAACTCTGGTGTGGGTTTTCTTCTGGACGAGCCACACCTCGCTCGTGCCTGTCTCACTGGGCAGAGCAGCTGGAGGAAACCTGAGAGCCCCTCCGGCCTCCCTGGGTGTAGCTGCTCCCTGCAGCTTTCCCAGCAGACGCCCCACACTAGCAACAAGCCGCCGGCCTGGGTGCTTCCTTCCTTCGATGCCTCCACCTTGAACTTTGTCCTCGCTCTAAGAGAGCTGCCCGTTCCACGTCCTGGCCCCTTCTGCTCCCGAGTCACTCTCCCTGTGCGTGCTCAGCGGCGTCCCCGCTCCCTGGGACTGCTGTCATTGCCCCTCCAGGGTCCATGTCACTTTGCTTTTTCCTTCCCTTCCAGACCCGCCCCAGACAGTGAGGCTCCCAGGCACAGCCCTGAAACCGTGTGGTCTGCGCCCGTGTGTGTCCCTGCCAGAGAGCACGAGGCATGAGGAGCTGGTGGAGAAGAGAAGGGTTTATGCAGCTGTGTTTATGATTAAGATAGTAGTTATGATTCAGGTACAAGGAAAAATGCTTGTATTACATCAAAGAAGAACCCAAAACTGAAGTAACATATTTTAGCCCAAGTTTCAAGAGAGTCCATCACTTTCCAAAATGGAGGAATTCACAAGCAAGCACACAGAGATTTCTTAGAATTAAAAAAATTTTATTGAAATGGTGATTTGCCCAATTGGAGGATCTTAGTGTCATCGACACCATCACAACAGAGGATCAGAGATTCAGGAGGTCAAGGGTCACATTTGGGAAACGGTCAGATGGTATCACAGCGCCGGGGGACACGCAGACGCCCTCCGGAGAAACGGGTAGTTGGCGGTCAAGACCTCCGTCAAGCACACGGTTCCTCAGCTACAGAAATCTGGAGGGACGGGTGTTCAACCGGCGTTGTCTTCACTCGTGTCATTTCAGAAGCAAAGGACCTTGGGGACTGATGCCCTAGCAGCAAGAGGAGTAACATCTTCTGTAGCACAGAGGCCGGTAGCCCCAGTAGCCAGAGCCACAGCCGTAGCCGGTTCCACATCCCCAGCCAGAGTACGGGCCAAGCCTGCAGCCGTAGCCGGTTCTATAACCCCAGCCAGAGTAGGGGCCAAGCCCGCAGCCGTAGCCACAGAGGGTGCCGTAGTAACTGCCGCACATGTTGTCCAGGGGGAGAATTCAGCTGGGCTGCAGGAAGATGCTTCCGGGGTGTGTGCCCTCTGCCTCCGGGACCTTTATATACAGTCAGTGACGGGCGGAGCATGGCATCCTCTCGTGACTTAGCCAACAAGCATTCCGGCCACTACGAATGGCATGCCGGTCGCTGTTGACAGTCAGGCCGCTTTGCTCAGAAGCAGCTCGTTACCCCGGAGACCGGCTTTGTTTAAAGAGCATCATTTTCTTTCGCTTTGTCAGGGTTGTCTCAGCAGAGCCGTGCGCCCAGCAGTCAAGCTAAAACCCAATTCAAAACATCCTGTTGTCAAATGTGAGCTTTATGGAACAAGGTTCGGACGATCTGGAGGACAGGCGGCTGGTCGGGCCCCAGCACGCCCCCGACCCGGCTCCTGGAGCTGCGTTTCGTCCTCGAGACGCTCGTAGGGGACAGGCCCTGAGGCTCCCACGATTCATCCTCTAAAATACGGTTCAGAGAAGGAAGTAAATGTTTAAGTTCACAGATCAAATAAAAGGCAGGGATGAGCTTAAAACTTCGAAATCAAAATTTTCCTGCTAGATGCTGGAATTTAATCACTACATGCCAAATAAAGGTAGGCACAGAAATGTCCAGTTTTAATGAGCTGAAATCACTGTTTCTCGTAACGGGAGATTTTAACGGTGGTCAGTGCTTCCTTCCATATCCATCTGGAGGACAGAGGTTCCCGTGAATCAGGCATCACAAACCCCACGTGGCAATAAATGTATCATTTGCCTCTACTCTCCTCATTGCTTTCCATAGAACTTTTAATGCACATCAGTGCCTATTCAACTTCCATAATTCCATCATCAGTCTCACTAAGTAAAAAGAGAAACCCCCGGGCCCTTCCTGAGCGCCACTGCTCAAAGGTGACCACAGTGCACACCACTGTGTCACCCGCCCAGGCCATCAGGGGAGGAGGGAGTGGAGGGATTTTGTCTCCAGGAAACCCGTGGCTCCTTGGGTCAGAGACGGGACTTTGCCGGAGATTTCGTTTTTAGTGGAGGGAAGGAGGGCTCCAGAAGCATAACCCGGGTGGTGGCCACCAGGGGATGTCCGCTGCCCCGCACACGAAGAGAGAAGGGGAGAGAACTTGGAAACAGAGGACCGAGAGGGCACGGCGGGTGGCGGTGCGTGAGGACGCAGGCTGGACGGACACCCCCGGAGCGGCAGGTGGCGGGAGACCTAGAAACCCTCCGTCGTGCTGTGAAGCTGCAGCTCCGCCAGCTGCCACGAGCGGGCACCTCGGGGTGAGCCCTTCGGTGTCGGGAGACCAGCCCCGCACTCCTCCTCCCGTCCCGGCCCCACGCCTCTTCCCCAAACGGAGAAAGGCAAAGTGCCCTCAACATCACACTCCCAAATTCCACACAAACGGAATCACGTTTGCCCGTTTTCTTGTTCATTGTATTCAAACTTTGTACTTTGCAAATACAAAGTTCAAAGCAATATATGCAGAGCTTTCCCGTTCTGCACACGTCGGAGCGATAGGTTCCCACTTCAGCGGACCACACGGGGCCCAGCAGAAGTGAGGTTTGCTTGAGTGTCGTTGGAAGGGTGGTAAAACGGGTGTAAAAATTCACAGTTTTAATGTGAACATTTCACCTAAAATAATGCCAGATGGTGTGCTCGAGTGTGATATTGTTATGTTACAGAAGGACACGCTTATGATTTTGTGATAAAAGCTTTTCTAATTAAAAAGGGGTGTTACTTGTGCCAGACCCTTTATGAAAATACCACGTTTCGTTCACGCATTTTACTGTCGATGAACGTTTGTGTTGTTTTAGGCTTTGGCTATTAAAATTAGCACTACCAGGAACATTCCCGTGCGTGTCTTTCATAAGCACAGGGAAGCGTGTCTTTGGGGAACAGTCTTCTCAGCAGAATCACTGATCACAGGGCGTTCACAGGCCATTCTGAGAGGTGCTGCCGAGGAGCCTGCCGGGACCGCGCCCACCCAGAGCCCCGTGGCGGCGAGCGGAGACACGCTCACCCACGTGCTCACCCACGCCCTCCACCGCCCTCGCTGCCGCGGCTGCCGCCTGTCCTCTGCATGCTCGCGGGTCTGTGACGCTGTCCCGTGTGGTTTCCGTCTGCATAGCCCTAACGACAAACGAAGACAGACACCTTTTAAAATGTTCCTTGGCTCTTTGAGTTTCCTCTTTGGTGAACTGTCTTCATTTTTCTTCATTTTTCTCCTGGGTCATCTTTCTTTCCTGATAAAGTTATAACTATTATATATTTTGGATACTAGTCCTTCACCAAATATAAATGTACATTGTAAATACATTCTGTCAGCCTGTGACTTGCCTCTTTCTCTCTGTTAACCTCTCTCCGGCATACTTTCAGGAACGTCGAAGATTAAATTCAACATTTCCAATACAACACGCCGAATGCCTAAGCCACACGCCCACCGGAGGGAGTCTGGCAAAATCCAACCCATCGTCTGAGAGTCACCCAGATGCCCCCTCTCCAGGAAGCCCTCCAGGATGTTACCATTCGCTCTTTGATTATCGGCCTTCTGCACTGAATTCGGTTCGCTTACCAGGAATACCTTTATATTTCATTTATCCCTAAGCCCTAGCCCAATGTCTGATTCAAAGGAGGCAGTGAGCAAATGCAGTTTGATGAATGAAAGAATGGCCGAGAACATGAATCGATTAATGAAAGACAAAGGATCATTAGATCTGATCATATTGAAGACCTTTCCAAGCCTGATATTCCATTTGTATTGTTTTAATATAGAGATTAAGAAGTTCAACGATCATAGTTAAAATAGCTGCAAATATTAGCAGCCGTATTCTATTACAAGTCTCTCCCAGTCATTAGCCGTGTTTTCCTCGGGAGAGTCTCAGGAGAAATGTTTTATTATCTGCTCGTCTCAGGACAAACAGACAGACTGGCATTAGAGATTAAGTTCCTTACAAGATCACTCAGCTCTTCAAGATCAGCCCCTAAGTCAGGTCTTTTTAATCTAAAGTCTAGTCTTTCCCCTTGGCGTCGTCTCAAACAAGACAAAGACAAATAACATCACTCTCACTGAGTTTTTCTTTATAAAGCTCATATTCACTTTGAAGTAACAAATCTTACGACTTTTTCCTTTTACATCCAAATTCCTTTTACTTCCTTTGTGACGGTCATCAGGGCACTTAAACCACAAACCCTTGTAACTAATCCCTTAATTAGCTCTTCATTGGCTGCAAACCCCCTTCAGACTGGGGGCTGCGTTCTCGCAATAACACTGCTGGTCTCTGGTTTTGGGGGGAGGGGCCCCATTGTTTTTGTGACAAGGAGGAACGCCACGTTAGAAGCTAGGGACAAAGAACCATAATTTTTCGAGCAGTTTTAATTTTAAATGTTATTCGATAAAGTGTAAATCACAGCCTCCAGGTTAACGACATGCCTTTTGTTCAAAGCTTCCCTCAGGCTTGTTTAATTAGTTCAGCGCTACGATTAAGCTTTTCTATAGCAATCCTCTAAAACATCAATCCTCCCAGATCCCCAGGACCTATCAGAAGTGTGTTTCCCACTGCCGTCCTCGCGAAGTAGATTTTATTGCAATGACCTTCATTTGCATTAATTTTTTGTTTGCTTTTCTACGGTCAGACCGCTGGTGAGCACTCATGAAGCTCATGCAACGGAAAAGGCCGTAGGATACTGAAGGTTGGAAATCTGTGCGTCTGCTGCGTCTCCGTTCCTATTTCGGGGGCTCCCCTGGGCCCCGTAAGCACCTCCCTGGGACACAGGCGGCTTCCTACCCCCGTCTCCGCTTCCTCAGGACTCCTCTGCAGCCCACCCCCTTCCGCAGCCCCTGCTCCGGGAGAAACTGCAGTCACCGCCCAGGTTCCAGTCTCAGGGCCGCCTCTGAGCTCCGGACAGCACGCTGCGCTGGCCCGACGCCCCGTCTCCGGGAATCCTGGTTTTCCGTGGGCGCCTCTTCCAGTTTTACTGCAGCACAAAGTCACTCTCTTTTCCCCCAACAAAAGCGAGCTTCCTTCTGTCAGCAAAAACACGAACCCCACTCTTCCTGCAAATGGAGACGTTCACACTAGGACTTCTAGGAGCCCTCATTACAGGCGTTATAACTCTGTGACTCTTAACCCTTAAAATGCTAAATTTCCTAGTGAAAAAGAGGTGAACAATGATGGACTGGCAAATTTAGCTCTCTACAGAAGAAATCCAAAAGTAAATAACTTATGGTCAGTAATTAATGTTTATGTATTTTATCTTGCTTGGAGAATAATCTAGAAATTCAATAAATGCCATTATTGAATTTAACTGAGCAAAACTCTAAAGTTTTAAGTTACCCAAAAGACTTGGGGTTTCTGGTTTTTAAGCACACATACCATAAAACAAAACTATTGCACCTAAAACACTTTTCCCTCGTCCATCTACTCGAAACCCTCCGTCAGACGGAACTCAGGTCGCTGCTCACAGAGGCCCCTGAGACATTGGAAAGAGTCGGCCATCGTCTCACGAGAGTTTTCTCGCTGACAAAGTTTGCAAAAGAGATGCCATGAACTTGACCCATGAGCCCAGGCAGAACAACAATATTATATTGAAGTTGATAACACCCAAGGCATGCCTATTTCAATCAAACCAACACACTTAAACCAATTTTAATTCTGAATATTTTCTCAGTTCACATTAACCTGAAAAGCATTTCGATTAGTTTCTATTACATTTCTGAGAACTTTTAGGAATATTTCATTCATGCAAGCACCTAACTTTCCTTGAACCAATTAACGGATCTCTTTCCCCCACTGATTTTGGCAACACCATCTAGAAGTCGGAAAATACTATCTCTAGAGCACAGTTACAGACAGACAGACAGACAGACACCAAGAGACCTCACAGCTTACATTTTAAATACCTTAGTCACGTGTCAGGTACAAAACCGCAAAGAATAGTTGGATCCGAATCACGCTCCTGACCCAGGTACTAAGTAAGGCTACCTGCTCAGAGGGCCAAGGTTTGGTTTTGTTTTGGTTTGGTTTTATTTATTTATTTTCACTAAGCATTCTTTATTTGAATGCTGTACAAATCCTTCTAGAGCTGTTTTCTGAGTTATTTGCATTTAAGAAGATTTTGCACCCCATCGAACGCCGTATCCTGTGGACGCAGAGACATTGGGGCGCACCAGAACGTGGGGTCAGACAAACCGAGCTTCCCCACAATGGCCACCGCATTCTTATGGAGAGTACCCAAAAATTCACCCGCTTTTTCCAGAAAGACACAAGATGCTGGTCCAAGGACCAGGTGAGACCTGCCTGGCCTTTGGTGACCCTACAACGTCTGGACCCCAAGGGGCCCTGTTTCCCAGCAGCTGTTCGGAACACCAGGATCCTGCCTCCTTCTCTTGGGACAGATTGATGGCGTGTGATGAGGCTTCCACAGATGGAGAGAGGAAGGAAACAAGGGTGTGCTCACCAGGATGGGCGATGGCTTCGTTAGAAACAAAACAAAGTCCCAGATGAAGACAATGGCTCCAGATGCAAAGAGAGCCTTTGCCCTGGGACCCTGCAGTTGGCGGACCACCGTGAGCTTGAGGGCTGTGCGGGACCAGCCCCCATTTGCACACCAGCCTCGAAGGTGTTGGGGTGTGTCTGCCCTGGGGATCTGAGCACCAAACAATGTCGACTCCCAAAATTAATGTCGACAGCCCGTTATTTTACCAGCAGACTGGGTTTATTCGGGAATAGCAGAACTGCAGTTCAGGATGAGCAAACTGTACTAAAATCCATCGGCAAGTCCAGCAAGCAAGGGAAAAGCATCACTTGGTAGAGAAAAGAAGGAAGTCAGAGACGTTGTTCTGAGTGAAAGTCCATTGGAGGAAAGCGAGAGGTCAGGATGGTATGGGGCTTCCTATTGGCTGGGCCTGTGCTGGGCACGGAGGATCCTCCCTGCTGGGGCTGTAACCCAGACCTTCCCCCTGGTTTCCTCACTGCCCTGGAGCGTAGGGCATGGGGGCTCCCCCTTCTGGCCTCCTGGCTCCATTTTATGTATTTATTTTTTACTCAGTTTATTGGGGTGCCGTCAGTTAATAAACTGATGTAGGTTTCACATGCACGTCTGTACGATGCATGATCTGTGTACTGCATTGTGCGCCCACCACTCAAAGTCACATCATCTTCCATCACCACACATTTGGATTTTAAATTCTGCGTCACACGCCCAAGCCACAGACCTGGGAGTCACACTTCACAATGACAGCCACATCGGCCACCAGCACCCAGCTACCATCGAGCCTTGCTTCTGCCTCCTCCAGACGCCTCTGGACTCTGCACCACCCACTCCGCCACACACTGGTCATTCACCACCATCATCACCCCCATCATTATTATCATCACCATCATCACCCCACCATCATCATCACCATCACCCATCATCACCATCATCATCACCATCACCACCATCACCACCACCATCATCATCACCCCCACCATCACCATCATCACCACCATCATCATCACCACCACCACCACCACCACCATCATCATCACCATCACCACCATCACCACCATCACCATCATCACCCCCATCATCACCACCACCATCATCATCATCACCATCATCACCACTATCATCATCACCACCACCATCACCACATCTTTCCCACATTATGGATATAAAGTATTTGATCTTTCCAGCACCAAACCATCCTGCAAACAAACCATTCATACAATGTTTCCAATTTACGCGTCTGAGCGGGCATCTCCAGGAATGCAGTGCTCCCCGCCAGCGTGACGGGAAGTGTGGACGTCACAGAGACCTGTCATGAGGTTGCTGCACTGGATAAAGGGCAAGGACTGTCTGGCCTAGAGCCTTTGAAACGGCACTGCAACGAAGGCCAAGTTTTAAGAAGTGCCCACAGTTCGGCAACGGGTGGGCACTGGCAGTGAAGGACAGGAGAAACGGGGGCTGGTGTTCCATTTTCAGACCTTCACCACTTGGCAATGGCGGCACCATTTCAATATTTGTTATTTTTTTCTTTATGGGTAAGATGATTTCTGCTCTGTATGTGAGCTTGTCGGGACCACGGGACATCTCCCACAGTGCACAGCGAGAACACAGCCACTGGCGTGACCCGGCAGCAGCAGTGACACACGTGAGCAATGGAAGCTCTGACACCTGTCTCCGCTGGGCGCTCCACTCCCCAGAGACGCCCACAGAAAGGACGGCCTAGTCATTAGCTTCACGCCTCTGGCCACTGTTGTAACCACTGCAGCCCCGTATTATCAGCACAGCTTGCTGCTGTTGTATCATTTATTTTGTCACCCGAGTATAACCACACCGGGACCCCCTCTGGCAGGCAAAAATGCGGCCCGGCTGGGGGGCCCTGTCTGGAGTGGCCCCACCGGTCCTACTGCCGATGGCTTCTTTCTCAGAAGCTCCAGGTCACCGGCACACTGTAAGGGTGACCGTCTGGGAGAGCCCAGATTTCAGGGGTAAACTGCTCATTCCTCCTTTCAGATGACCGGGCAGTCCAGGGAAGGGGGGCCAGGCCATGTCCCAGCCACGGCGCCCGGGGGTGCAGGCCCTGCAGCCTGCATGGTGCTGCTGCTGCTGCTGGAAAAGTGAGACGTGTTTCCTCACAGCCCCGAGACTGTGGGTGACCACCGGCTCCCCCAAAGTAGGCTGAACGGCAACCATGCGTGGTGGGTCACAGCCGCCATACTGTGTGTGCCGACTGCACAAGGTCGCCGGCGTTCGGAGAAGAACTTGCAACAACGTCTGCAACACGTGATGTGAGCAAGAAGGAGAATCGGCTCAGAGAGGGCGTGGCCGCGCCCCTGCGATCCTGTGACACGTGCATTTGCAGTGCAGGGGGACCTGAAAGAACGGAATCTCTTCTGTGTCTGTCTGCAGGAGGGAGAACCTGTTTGGCACTCGGCCCGCACGCACCAGATAAAGAACGCCCGAGGGAGACAGACACACCGAGACACGGGCACACGTAGAATGGAAACATGGAGGAAAACACCCCAAACACGCAGCCGCGCCCGCAGCCTCCGCGCAGAGTCAGCCCCTCTTCCCAGCAGACGACTCCGGCGGTGGCGGTGGAGCGAGGGCGAAGCGATCGCTCCTGGTGAGATGCGGCTTCAGCCTCTCGGGACCCCGGGAACCGCCGGGCTATTTAACAGCCTGTCCCGACTTTCCCTGCGTCTCCTGCGGACAAGAAGGACCAGCGAGTGACCACAAGGAGCTGCCCGAGACGCCTGAGCACAGACCGAAGGAAAGAGGGTGCGCGGGAGACCAGGGAGGGCACGCGGGGCCCCGCCCCAACGGCAGGGAGAGCCGGCCCGGTGAAACAGAGACGGGCGCTGGCAGAGAGCCTGTGACGGCCTCACCCCCAGTGGCACACGGGGTACCGAGGGCACCGTCGTGACCCTCTGAGGCCGCTCTCCGAGCCCCAATGGTCAGCAGTCTTCGGAAGGGACTCGATGTGCGGGGACGTGCACATGCCCCCATGGCCTGGAGGGCACAGTGGCACCTTCTCACGTGGCCCCTCTCCTCCTGGGTGACAGTGGCACCGCGCGCCAGGGCACACCATGTGCATCTGCCCACGCACCAGCTGGGGGGGTCGGGCTTGTCTTCATGAAGAAGACAATGGCAGTGCTGCCATTCCATCCCAAATTCTGCATTTTCCGTTCTTCGGCTGTGTACCCAAGAATCAAGTTGCTGGGCCGTAGGGTGTCTCAATTCTCACAGACTTGAGAAACTGCCAGAAGGTTTTCCAAAGCACCGGCACTGTGCGAGGGTATTCCAATGTCTCCACGGCCTCACCAACACCTGTCACTGTCCGGCTGTTTGGTGACCACCGTGCTGATGCGTGGCGGGGTGTGACAGCTCCTCGGGGTCTGACCCGCACTTCTGCGGTGGCCAGCGGTGGCCGGCACCGTTCCGGGTGCACGCCAGCCGTCCCCACTCCTTCCTCGGAGGACTGTCTCTTCAAACCTCGTGCCCATTTTACCCGGACTTTTGTCTGCTGTTACTGAGTTTGTCAGAGCTCATGTGCATTCTAGGTCATGAGATCATGGTTTGCAAATCTTTTCTCCAGTTCTGTGGGTCGTCCCGCCCACTGGGGGCCAGAGGCTTCTAATTAAATAAAGTGCAATTAATCTGCGTTTCCTTCGACCCTTGTGCTTTGCTTGTCAGAACTGACGAAGCTTCGCCTGAGCGTCCTGGAGGCCTACTGCTGCATTTGCTCCTGCGAGTTTCGTAATTTCCGTCGGAAGATTTAGGCCTATGATCTCCTCAGAGCTAATATTTGTGGATGGAGATAAGAAAGAGTCCAAGTTCATTCTTTTGCATATGGATATGCAATTGTTCCAGCACCATTTATTACATAAAATGTTCTTTCTTTTTTTTTGAAAGGTTTTATTTATTTTTAGAAAGGGAAGGGAGGGAGAAAGAGAGAGAGAGAGAAACATCAATGTGTGGTTGCTGGGGGCTGTGGCCTGCAACCCAGGCATGTGCCCTGACTGGGAATCGAACCTGCGATGCTTTGGTTCGCAGCCCGCACTCAATCCACTGAGCTACGCCAGCCAGGGCCATAAAATGTTCTTTCTAAGGATGGAAGAGGCATATTGGGCACCCACAAAGTATTTGGTTTATCAATACCTGTCAATAAGGATTATGTAATGCATCTTATTGCATTTTGTATTTTTTAAATTATTTAAACTATAAAAGAAGTCCACCGTTGCGTCCACCCTCCCGCCCCTGCCTCGGGCGACCACAAATCTGTTCTCTGTAAATGAGTGCGTTTCATCTTTCATTCACTCGATTGTTTGTTTACTGTTAGATTCCACATGTAAGAGAGATCGCCCAGTATTTGCCTTTTTCTGTCCCGGCTCCATCATTTAGCACAACGCCCTGTGGGTCCGTGCGTGCTGCGGCAAGTGGTAGGAGTTCACTCTCTTTTGTGGCTGAGTAAATAATGTCACGTATTTTCTGTTTACTCACTCAGCTCATCCGTGGATCCGGCTGCCGTAAATAATTCCGTAGTGAACACGGGGGAGCCAGTGCCTTTCCGAGTCAGTGCTGTCATTTTCTCAGGCAAATTCCACAAGTGCAATAACTGGGTCGCAAAGCAATTCCATTTTTAGTTTTCTGAGGAAGCTCCACACTGCTTTCCACAGCGGCTGCCCCAGTACACACTCCCTCCACAGTGCCCGGGGCCCCCTTTCCCCACGTCCCCGCCAGCACCTGCTGTCTGTGGGTTGACTGGTCTGCACTCCCTCCACAGCGCACGGGACCCCCTTTCCCCAGTCCCCGCCAGCACCTGCTGTCTGTGGGTTGACTGACGATGGACACTCTGGCAGGTGTGAGTGGCGTCCCACTGAGGTTGTTGTCTGCGTCCCTCTGAAGGCCGGTGATGTGTCATCCCAAGTGTCTGTCGGCCTCTCGTGCGTCTTCTCTGGGAGAAGTATCCTCAGATCTGACCACTTTTAATCAGATTTTTTCTCGCATGGCTTCTTTGCGTGTTCTGGATACTAACCCCTCACATGTAAGATTTGCAAACACTCTCTCATCCCGAGGCCGCATTTGCACCTTTGACGGCTTCCCGTGCTATGCAGAGGCTTTCCAGTCTGACGCGGTTCCACTGGTTTGTTTTGGCTTTTGTTGCTTTGGTGAAAATTAACACACACAGGCGTGCACGCACGCACGGCCCCGGCACGTGGCGTCACACGTGCACACTTTCAGTCCCTGGGTGAACTTTAGCTGTGAAATTCATTGTTTATTGGAACGTGATATTGAGAGCCTTAAGAAAACTCCCTCTTCTGTTTCACTTTTAATGTGCCCCTTTTTTCATTTGCATGCAGAATCTCTCATTTTAATTTTTCCAAGATCTGGGCTTACTTGCCCAAAGAGTCTCCTGTGTAGACTCACTGGAGTAAAAGCTGTATCTCAAGGGCGAAAAGTGTGCCTAAGCCGAAAAAGAGCTAAAATAGGCTGAGTTATGGGGCAGGGCCTCTGCAGGTTGCTTTATAACGGACTCACTAAAACACACACCCGTGGCCCTGACTGGTCGTTGACAGTGTTCAAGATAGTCCAGGTGACAGAAGTTGATCAACACAGCAGTGTTTTTGTGTATTGCAAGAGGAAGAAAAGCCCGTGACTTTTGTAAACATCGGGTCAGGAAGGGAAAACCACAGCTCTGCATTGTAACGAACCGAGCCCAAGCCGGGGACTTGCCAGGTCGCGCTGTCCCGCAGCAGGCGAAACGGGGGCGAGCGTATCCGACCCCAGGGGCTGGAAGCGGAGCCCCGGGCAACGCGGCTCTTTCTCCAGGGCCCGTCCCCGGAGCTGCGTCCAGCTCTCTAGGGAGACCGGTTCCTTCGGACATCACCGCTCTGGCTTGTGAGCGGTGAGAAGAACCGCGAAGCCTTTAACGAACACAGACCAGAGTGTCTCATGCAGTGACCTTAAACACGCCGACTTAAGAACACGGCTGTGACGTGAAAATGAGGAGAGAGGTTTGAATGCCACCGGTTACCGGACGAGAGCGAGTGTGTCAAGCCCTCACGGCGGCCGGTCCTGGGCACCCCTGCACCCGTTGCAGCCACGGCCACGGCCACCACCCCGTGCCCGTGCACCATGTCCACCCTTGCGGCACGGCTCACACTGCAGTGGCTCTAGACAGGAACCTCATCGGGCAAGCAAGCTTTCGTGTCCCTGTAACGGCCACGGCCACAGCAGTGAGGCACCGGTCCCCCCCAGAGTCCCCGTGACCGAAACACCCTGAGTCGGCGGGGATCTTCACTTTGCAGTGACAGAGACAGATGGCGCCCGGAGACCCGAGACTGCGCACCAGTCACCAGCAGCAGGCAGCACCTGTCTCCTCCAGGGCCCCTGCCGGTCCCCAGCCTCTCTGACCTTGCCGTCCCCTCTGAGCAAGGGTTTGTCACCGCAGTGAAGGGACAGTCTAGGTCACCTCCTGCTAAGGTGGATTTTCCCCAATTAATCCTCTGTGTACACTAAGAAGTTACATTTGTGCAAAAAGACTTCTCCAGTGTCATCCCACGTCCCCAGCAGTGCGCCACCCTCGGTGAACGGGAGGGTCCCCTGGGAGCACGTGTCCACCTGACGGCTGCGACCGCACGCCCTTGGCCTTGCTCATCACCCTGCGGCTGTCCCTAAGCCCATAAACTCAGCTCCCCCTCACTGCCACTCGCCACGTCAACGAGCAGGAAGCCACGCACTGGCCCCAGGGCAGAGCCGCGACCGAGTCTGCCCACTCTCCAAATGACAGGCAGCGGCGGGCGGGCCGCAGGCGCCGTCCAGTGCTGTTAACCACGAGCAACGTCACCATGGTCCTGTGGCCTCTCGTGACCCCAGGGCATCATGCGTGGACACTAAATCATGGCAGCATCCTGTCCCCAGGGCCTGGAGGGCCACTCTGCCCTGGCCCCACCCAGGCCCAGTCACAGGCCCTCTGCATGTACCTGGACATGGGCGCCCAATCTGTCTCCCCGTGGCTTCCTCCGTGACAGAGCATGACACTGTGAGAGCCAGGGTTTGGTAAGTTAACACGCCCAAGGCACGGAGGGCGGCGTCCACACAGGGGGACTGTCCCATCGAATGCCACCCGCAGCTGTCACGGCGGTGTCACACAGCACACTCAGAGAGGGGAGGGAGGGAGAGGAGGGACCTTGTGACCCGTGGCACTGCAGCAGTGACGCAAGGGCAGTGAAGAGAGCCAGCCAAAGCGGCCTCCTTGGTGACACGTGGCATTGAGGACAGAGAACGTTCCCAGGGACCTTGGGCTTGTATGTCTTTCCGCACAAGGAAATGTTGGCTCTGCCACTTGTCACCTGAGGTGGAACGCATACTGACATTTCCCAGAAATGTTGACAGTTGTTTTTAAATATTAGTTTTAGTTTAGCAACAGGGGAATTTACAAATAGGATGCATTTAGGAAGTTCTGGGGACAAAACAAATATAAATAAGTTTCTGTTAATATAAGGTAGTTTTTAATTAAGTGCTTTCTGTATGATTTTATTTTTTGAAAGATAAAAGTAGAACACTTAAAGATACTTCCCCCAGGACTACAAAGACGTGTGGAGAATGAGAAATGAAATTAATTCATTTCCCGGACGGCTGCACCTACAGGCTTGTTTGATATGCTGCCTACTAACATTCCCGGGAAACTGAGAGAGAAAACATTTTTTAGGAGGGCCTGCAGTGCGTTGTGGAAAGCTGTGTCCAGTTCTGTCAGCATCACGTAGTTTTTTCTTTCCATACCCGTGACAGCCGTGAGCCATCGATCGGCAGGCCACGTGCTTGATAATGACTTCCGAAAGTGACGGTGGGTTTGAAGTCCTTCACCCCCGTGTGCTCCCTTTGGGAGACGGCTGCGTGCAGATCCGAGGTGACAAACCTGGGTCGGGACCACACCCTGATCCTGGAGCACACCCCACGCATCTTCCCAGGTAAGAGTCAGGCCCACGGTGTCCACGGCACAGAGAGAGCTGGCGACGAGAAGGACCCATCCGTGGGGCCAGCTGTCTCCCCCTCAGCATCACCCCCAAGGCTTGGGCTTTCCCGGCAGAGAATCCGGTTGTGCCAGGAACCACAGCCAAGGCCAACCAGCCTCAGTCATTCTGTCAAAACCTCAGAAAATTCCCACAGCCCTGAAGCTGATTTACAGTCTGAGTGTGAGAAGATACTTGTGCTTTCCCTAGAATATAGGAGATTTAAAAGGCGCCTTCCAGAAAAGCTTACGGAACAACCAGAAAAGCCTCTCGAGCTTCTCCCTGGGGCTGACGGGGTAGGGGAGGCGGGCAAGGCCCCCAGTCCTGCCCGAGGGAACAGTCTCGGACCAGCACCGTGAGCTGCAGCCTGGGCGCCACTCATCGGGGCCGGAGCCTGCGCCAGTGCGTGTGGGTCAGACACAAGCGGAGCGTCAGGGTGAGCCTGCTGCATTTCCAGCGTGAAAGAGCGGCCGGTTCCCTCGCTGTCCCCCAGCACAGGGGAGCAGGGGGGACTCCACGGCTGAAGCCACGGCAGCGCCTCCCGTGTGCCCTGGAGCCAGAGGGCAGGAGGGCACGCCCCAACTCCTGCACGCCCACCGCTCTCGTTCCGGGCCCATGCTCTGCTCCCCTCCGGGGCATCCGACACCGGCCAGTGGCCGCTCTGGGGACCGTCCCCAAGGACGCAGGAGACCAAGCCACAGCTGGGGAGGGTGTGCCCGGCCCTGACATGAAGCCGGACCGCCACACGCTGGGTCAGTCACGCAGGGCGTGTGGGAACCCGGAGCCCTCACCCGGATCACACCTGACTGCCACACCCCACGCCTCAGGCAACGGCGGGCTCATTACAGACGCCTTTCCAGACCGGCGAGGAGCAGCCGCCTCCAACGTGTTACAGTGTTTTACAGCGTGTCTTCACGTATGTAATCCGGGGCGGCAATTAAAAATTATGGGTCCAAGTTTACAGAAAACGTTTTCCCCATATAAACATGAAGCACACGTCACTCTCGGAGTCTTTCCTGGCTGTCACCTCCCCAGAGACCTCTGGCCATCGCATTTCAGATTTCAGCCCCCTCCCTGGGACTCTGTCTCGTAAAGCTTCCTTATTCTTCTCCTAAGTTCTTTCCACCACGGGACAGGGTATCTTTTACCTATGTATGGTGAATCCCTCCCCCACTCTGAAATGTGAGTTCTGCCCAAACTGTGGTTTGCAGTCAGCAGTGATCAGCAGGGAGTAGGCTCCCGGGCGGTTTGCCGAATGAACGGTGTGTGTGTGAACACGGTGCATGGCAGAGTCCACGAGGGGGGGAGCTTTAAATCTGAGCCGGTTCCCAAAATGACATAACCATGGGGGTGCGACCACAGTTCCAGTTGGCCCGCCGCCACCCCTGTGGCATGTCATAATTACTACCAAGGTTCTGTCTCCGTGCTTGCCGGCTGCCACCCCACAACAGACACTGGGTCGGTTATAAACAGCAGGGACGTTCTTCTCACGGTTCTGGAGGCTGGAAGTCGGAGTCTGGGTGCCAGCCTGGCGGGGCGAGGGCCCTCCCCCACCCTGGCCCCTCCCGGAGTCCTCCCAGGGTGGGTGGGGCCAGGGGGCCCTCAGGCCTTTCCCATCAGGGTTCTAGTTCCCATCGCCGAGCTCCACTCTTCCAACCCCAGCACCCCCGAGTCCCCACCTCCTAGCGCCTCAGCACTGGGGCTCCCACACAGGAATCTGGGGGGTCACAAACATTCAGACCGCAGCAGCCTCCTGTAAACCATCCGTAATGCTTCACTCAGCTCATGAATCCTGTGTTGCCCATTGAAATGCCACGCGAGGAGGTCTGGATCCCCCACGGGCAGTTGGGAGCCGTCAGGGGACCCACAGCAGGCAGGCGGCCCCAGCAGACAGGTGCTTCAGAAAAAGCAATCTGACAGCAGTGTCATGACGGGGAAACTCCGCAGAGAGGGACCGGCGGTCTGTAAAACAGTTGGGAAGCCAGCATGCGCCTCAGCAGCTGGAGGTGGCCGTGAGCGTGTGGGGCACCGTGCAGACAACGAGGTCATGAGACCTGAGACGAGGGACGGTCAGCGGGGTGGGGGCGTCACTGCAACGAGGAGACAGCCGGCCGAGGGTGGGTGCGAGACCATCAGCCTGGGGGTGGTGCCGGTCGGGAGTTGTTCTCCGGCCTAGCAGGCACGGGAGGGTGAGCTGAGCGAGGCCGAGAGAGGACACGGTGCCCTGAGCTGAGATGACACTTGGGGACACCCAGTGTGCGCCCAAGAGGCCGGCCCACAGGGAAGGGACGCGGTCTGAGCACTCAGGGGACGTTTAGGGTCAGAGAATGGAGACAGAGAAGTGATCAGTGCACATCTGAGAGCTTGAAACGCCTTGGTCCATGTCTTATTGCACCTTCTTGTTTTTTTAGAGAGGGAAAAAACATCAGTGTGTGGTTGCCTCTTGCACGCCCCCTGCTGGGGACCTGGCCCACAACCCAGGCCTGTGCCCTGACTGGGAATTGAACCGGCGACCCTTTGATTGTCAGGCCAGCGCTCAATCCACTGAGCCACACCAGCCAGGGTTTATTGCACATTTTGAGTGATGTCGATGATGAGGAAATGTTTTTCCATATTTACTTCCAATACATACTCTAATATCTTCAAGTAAAAGGATCACGTACCAGAGGTAGGTTAACGTTCCACATTTTCTTAAACAGTTATCCAGATCCATATGAGAAATCTCTTAGGTAACTTTTCAGAAAGTCCACTGGATGCTGCACATCCATTTTTCATTTGGGCACAGACTCCCTCTGCATGACGCCCACTTCTCTCTTCACAGCTGAGTGATTCACCATCAACACCTGCACATCTGATTTGAACTCCCCGAGGGGGACAGGAACCTCCACTGTAAAAACAGCAGCAGTCAGAACCAGGCACTTCAATGTGAGCCAGGTTGGAAGTGCGCTGAGGACGCACTTTGATTAACACATGAGTCTGCGACTTTGGCAGAAGATTCCGGCAAGCGGATTAACCGTCAGCAAGCCAGCAGCCGTCCTGCTATACTGGCATCACCAGTCAAAGTCGATAACGATGGTTTCTCAAGCCCTATTTAACGTGAAAATGCTATTCCATCTTCGTCAGAACGTCATCCACGTGCACATGACGAAGAAGTCACAAAACGCTCTGTGCGTCACGTAGTCTGCGTCGGCCGAGGAACAAAGACTCGATCGGCTCAGGGCCTCGCTGGCTGTGGACAGCGATCCTGCCTCTCCGAGGCGCTGTGACTGTGCCCCGAATGCAGGGCTGAGGGTGAGGAAGAACCCTTGTGTAGGTCACCGTGGCCTCTTCCTGCTTTCCCACGGCCAGTCCGTTTAACCCCTTTTCCGGCCTGATTGTTCTCCCCGCAGACATACTTCCACCAGAGTCACACTGTCATTCACGGCACGAGTTTGAGAGACCGCCCAGCAAAGAAAAAAAGTAAAATAGAATTACAGTGGGCTTCATCGTTAATATAGCCTATTATTAACCTGAAAAATGATTTCTTCATTGTTTCCGCGTGTCAAAAATATCTAATATACAAGGTACGAAAATAATACACTTAATTATATTGTTAATCCTTTGGGGAACAGAAGAACATAATTCAGGGGGGAAATAGTAAGTTAAAATTAATTCAAATGTTTTCTAGAATAAAATCTGTACCTTCGGGTCGTACCTTGGGAAAAAATCTCAAAAATATTTTTTCCAAGAATATTACTTAGTCTGAGAAGTACAGCAATAATTCAACATGTATTTCCCACAGACTCAGAACTATAAGGCAGCTTTCCTGAGCATTTGTCTAAAGTCTGTTATTTTGAATCTTTTACAGTAAAATCCAAGTGCCTTTTACATAATTTTTTTTTCTCTAAAGCATTTTGCTGGTAGTAGTTTTGATGTTTTCACATTCTGTCTTTATTGTCAAAAGATGCATTGAAATCCCATATAGAATATTTTTTGAAATACTTGCACCTAACTGAAACTGATAATTAGAATTAAAAGGCGTCCGGGTTAACACTGCATGGGCGAGAACATGAACAGTTCTGCGAAGGTTAGGGTTGACCTGTAAACCAGACCTGCTCTCTCCCTTCTGTCGAACCCTAAACACACCCCCGGCTCCCCAGGCACGCCGCGTCCTCCTGGCGGTCCCTGGCTCCCCAGTCCGGCAGCCTGGGTGGCGGTGTCAGGGCCCGCCCCCCCAGACCACCGACTGCAGTCCGAGCTGAACAAAACCTCAGGGGAGCCGCCCCTCCTCCGGCTCTGCACCACCTTCCACCTGCAAGGGCGTCTGGGCAAAGGGTTCTCCTGAACCCCACAGGGCAGCTCTGGGGACACCGGCTGGGTGTCCCAAACCTGATGGGATTCCAACACGGTCTGTGAACTGGAGCCACAGCCTCAGAGCCCACAGGAGAGGGGCTCCGTCCTGCCAGGCCGCCCTGCCCGCCCCGGATGCCAACCACCGGCCCAGGTTGTTACCACCTGTGTTTCTGAGCTGCTGGTCTAAGTCGGATGTTCCAGTGACCCCTTCTTGGGTTCACTGAATGTTCGGGAGAGGCTCACAGCACTCAGAGAAGTGTTTCACTTACTAGATCACCAGTTCAGTTTGAAAGGTTTATATTATAAAAGGAAAACTTGGGAACAGCCAGAAGGAAGAGAGGCACAGGGCCAGGCATGGGGAAGGGGTGCTGGACTCCCCGCCCTCTGCAGACGCCCGCACACCCTGCACCTCCCCGCATCTCCCCACACACCCCACATCTCCGAGTGTCCACCAGCCTGGAAGCTCCGTACACCTCCGTGCTTTCGGGTGTTTGTGGAGCCTTTGTTACATATGTGTGATTGATTAAATCAGCAGCCATTGACCAGGGAGGGTCAATTCCATGCCCTGCCCCTCCCCTGTCCCTGGAGGTCAGCGGGATGGGGATGAAAGTTCAGACCCTCAAAGCACAGGGTGGGCTCCCCTCCACCGTTAGGTGGGCTCCAGAACTAACAGGAATGACCAAGAGGCCTTATATAACAGATCAAAATACGTCCACGTTTCAACAGCGGTCAAACGGGCAAGACCTGGGAGAGCCGCAACACCAGGGGAAAGCCCGACATCTAGACACAGCTCTGAAGAGCTTTGCAAACATGGAGAAAAAAGCTCCATACAAATGTGAACCTCTGAAAATGTAAAGTCACAAACAAGCAAGACAGAGGGCGAATTCAGGAACACCCGCAAAACCGCAAATAGACACGGCACGCAGACATGAACCCAGGACCCAGGCTGAATGCAGGTGAAATAAAAAAATGAGTAACAATGACACAACCAATTAGACCCCAACAATGGAAAGAAGAATCAGCATTGCTACTCCAGGCGAAAGAGCACTTGAAACAAACTAGCATGGAAAAACGCCCTGAACTTGAACTGCCGTGCCCCAGAAGCCCCAGCAGGCACCCAAGGACACGCTCCGTGGAGAGGACATGGACCTGCAGGCGGAGAACATCTGGGGGACGTCAGGACAACATGTTCCAGTCAGCACTTTGCAGCAGGAAGCTCAAACCTTGCATTTGGGTGAAGGACAAAGAACAGGGAATTAGTTACCAAATGCCATGCAGAATCTGGCAGCGGGTGTGAGCCAGGAGGCAGATGAGATGGCAGGTCACGGCGGTCAAGGTGTAGAGGGAAAGTGGGGGATTCCGGATACCCAATGCCTCCCTCCGAAGGCTGGGCATCCCTAGCCTGGCAAACTCCAGAGACACGCCCCCAGGTAAGCCAAGTCCCCGGACGTCCCCAGCCTCACCGTCCCTGTGGCCAGGCAAGGACACCGTCTGCAGAGTCGCCAAGTTCAGAAAATCCTGGGGGTGGCGAGGGGGCACCACGCGGCATAGCGATTGTTGTAAGAGATTGTATTAGAGCAAAGGCTGCCCTCTGGTCCTCGGGGTCAACCAGTCCCGTTAGATCCTCCCGAGGCCGTGGTCCTGCAGGCCCACTTCTACCCTCTCGGCGGGGGCGGGACACCACAAGCTAATTCCATAACCCAGTATTCCAGTCACAGGTTAGAGTAACAATAAGCCTCCTTCATCGATTGCCCTTTCACAGGAGGACTGGCTTTGGACCCATTAAGGACACTCGGGTGCACGTGGAGGTTAAGCTGCAGCCTCCCCGAACCCCCTCCGCCGGTGGTCTCGTAAGAAGCGAAAGCCTTCCAACGTTTTTACCCCAGCTCTGAAAACAGAGAGCTCAGACACGCCAACAGCATCTGCCCTCCAGTAAGGTCTCACAGCCCCTCGCAAAGCCTTTGGTGAGGCGAACCTGGGAGTCTCTGAGAACACTCACGCCTGTGGGGCGGTGCCTGTCGCCTGTCGGCTGTCGCAGCACCGGGCCTGGACGCACCCGCGCTCTCCCCGGGAAGCAGAGCCACCGGCAGGACAGGCTGGAACATGCCGGCCGCCCACCGGTGCTGCCCAGAGGAACCGGCGGGCCCCGGGCAAGGAAACTGCCACCGTCAGCAAGCCTGTGACCGTGGCGTCCGCTTCTCCTGAACACGTCCAGACGGCAAGTGGCCTCACCTGCTGTTCGGGGC
>PVIA01014966.1:0-24595 GCA_004024845.1 Tonatia bakeri | reverse complement strand
GAAAAGAAAAGAAAAGAAAAGAAAAGAAAAGAAAAGAAAAGAAAAGAAAAGAAAAGAAAAGAAAAGAAAAGAAAAGAAAAGAAAAGAAAAGAAAAGAAAAGAAAAGAAAAAAGATACGATACACTGGCTATCTATCACTCAGCCAGTTTTCTGATCATCTCTTCTCCTTTTCTTGGGGAAGTAAAATTGCACAAAGGTAAAATTGCACAAACTTTTCCCTCTTTACAGGGAGGAACGGGGTAAAAAGGAGGGAAGAGGCAGACAAGAGAAGCCACCTCCTACAGGTGCTCAGTCAACTCAGACCGCCGGTTCACCCTATCGCGGGGAGGTCCCAGGCTGAAGAACGAAGAACCGGATTGGGTCTCCACTAGGAGGTAGGCCTACACCCACAGAAAGACATCCTGTGTATTTCAAGTCCCAGGAGCCTCAGGGAGGTTGAGCTAAGCCGGGACTTGTGGTGAAAGTAAAGGATGGTTTGTGTGAGAGAAAGCAAAAACTCTAGGACCTTGATGAAGTCCGGCAAGCACTGATTCTAAATGAGATTCTGTAACCCTGCTCCTGGGACCCCAGTCATGGGAGTGTTTCTTAAAGCCGACATCACCTGACTAAGATGATATTCCACAGACAGGACCAGGCCGCCCTTGCCTAGACTGAAGTTCGTATGCACCCAGCTCAGTTAAAGGCCAGTCCCACCAGCCCTTCCCTGGCCCCACAGGTGAAATCTGGTGCATGCTGGGAAACAACAGTTGTGGAGCTGCTGCACTGCACCTGAATCTCCCCATTTGGTACTTTCAGTACAGACTTTAAACTGGTCCCCCAGGGAGGCAGGGTTTCTGATCAACATTTTTACTGTCTGTCAAAATTCCTCAGTCATACTTCAGAAGCGAGCCCCCCTACCCCGCCCACCACCACCAGGGCTTCTCTACATCTGCGTCATTGACAATGAATGAGGGAGCACATCCACGCACCCTCCCACTGGCCCATCTCTCTCTCTCTCTACCTGGCTCCAAACTCTCCTTTAAGTTCTTGGGTGCTCTGCCAGGTTACCAAGGGCAACTCCTGACTCTTCCCCTAACTAAATATAATTATACTTTAAAAGGGAAAAAGACAGTCCAGAGAACCCCCAGAGAGGCCTACTGCACTCTTCCCCCTTGTAATGAGCTCAATAATGAAATGCCCTGCACTCTAATTAGTAAGAAATGCTCATTTTCTCCAGCTGAACACCCCCCATAGACGTATCTAATTTGTTTCCACGATTCCATCTCTTTCCTCCACCGAGTCTGCATTTAAAGGTTACGATCTGTTGGTGCCCCCCAGGCCCGGCAGGATAGCCTGGGGAGCACCAGTGTTTTCTTGGAGCCCCGGCGTGACCATCCTTGACACCCCTTCCTTCCACTATCTCATCCATACACCTAAGCTCTGGCTCTTTGGGGGTATGAGCTGTCCAAAGAATGGAAGAGAAGGGTGGGGAGACAGAGCATTTAGAAAAATTAAGGGAAAAGAACAGTAGAAGGAAAAGGGGAGGTGCTGAGTATTGCTGGGAGTGCCTATTTCTCAATGAGAGAAACGTTCTCGGCCCTAGAGTGGCCCGAAGCAGGAGCTGCTCGTTACTGGCAGGCTGCTTTGGGATGCAGGCCCCTCACAGGCCCTGGGGCTCCAGCTCTTTCTCCCTCGTCAGGCCCAGCAGGGTGACTGGCACCGGTTCCTGAGATAGTCTGAAGGGCACCAAAAGCAGCACAGAGGGGCCGCTGTGCGCAGGGAGCCTGGCAGGATGCCTCTCCAGGGCCACCTCATCTCAGTGGCCAGCCTGCATCTCTGCCTTCTGATCACATGGAAAGTGAAGACATGGTTCCTTTCTAACAACCTGATCCCTCGGAGGAGAGCCTCACTCCTGGCACCACACCAGATGCCAGGAACCATGGCCTGGCCGCAGGCGGCAGTAGGCAGGTCATCACCACCAGCTCCTTGCCTCAAGACTACCCCTGGGTTTCCCACTCCCCAGAAGCAGAGCCACAGCCAGGCGGATGCTCTGAGTCTCCCTGTCCTCAAGTCATGCATATGCATCTTCTCTCTCAGCAAGACTAGGGGCGCAGAATGGGTAAGGGCCCTTTCCCTCAGCTCCTGGCAGGAGGCTACACAGCAGCGAGGCGGATGGTAAAGGCAGAAGTCATCCTGTTGGACAGTCCCTAGCGGGTCTACCTGATGAGGCCCAGTTCTCCTCACTGGGGAAAATGCCTCCCATTCTGTCCCTAGTTTCTAGGGACTCTTCCCTCAACTGCTGGAGAGAAGCATCAGAGGTTTGCTGACGCTCTTCCAGGCTCATGCCTCTTTTCTCTCTGGTTCTGTTCTCTCCTGACCCTTACCAGTTGCTAGGTAGTCGTAGGCAGCAGACTGGTGCTCCCCCAGCACCCCTCCCGTCTGTCCCCACCCCCTCTGAACCCCTGCAGACAAGGCCCTGCCCTGGCTCCCTGAAGCTCACAATCTGTGCTCCTGCCAGACTCAGTCACCAGAGGGGTGGAACTCACTCCAAGCTGGCAGCCCTGTGTGGTAGAACTAACCGCCCCTCCTCAAGGGGTGGGGGTCGGGACCAGCAAGTGTGTGCCTGTGCATCCCAAGGTGCTCTTGTTTTCTGGGCACCCCGCATGGTCCGTGACAGACGCACGGACGGGGGAACCCTCTGCCAGCCAGAATTGGCATCTCACTCTACCTCTCAAATCTGCCACTAGCCTCCAGGGCCGAAGACCCTCCAAGAAGAAGAGGCCTTGCAAGACAAAGACCCGAGCCACCCCCCACCCCCCAGCCTGGCCTCCCAGCCCGACACAGGCCCGCATTAAAATCAACACTCCGTGAACACACAAAACTGACAGGGCAGAGGGGGAGCACACACCAGATACAAAGATCGGGCTCTCGGGAGACGCGGCCTGTCGGTCTCCCATGTTAGCTCCAAGTGACTAAGCCCAGGGTGGGAAATAATGCCGTCATGGCGGCCAAAGCTCCTGCCTGGGCTCCAGGTTCGGCAGCCTTTTCACAGGGAAGATGCCTCTGCCTGGAAAAAAATGCGAGCATTGTATGGGGACCATTAATGCATGCGCCTCTGCACATTCCTTCGAGAAGAAGCAGCACACCAGTCCCTGAGCCCCCAGCCCTGTGCCCCAGCAATTGTGCAGGCCTGCAGCACACTGCACATGCCACCTGGTCCTTCCCCCCAGGCCCCCAGCTCCACGAGTGGTGGGAAGGGGCCCGCCAAACACCCTGGCTTCATTGTGCCCCAGAAAGAGGGGACTAATTACTCGCCTACACTCTGGAGCACCCAGCCAGGGAGAAAACAGAGGCCAGTGGGGTGGAGAGGGTGGGAAATGGAGTGGGGGGCGTTGAAGAAGGGAGAGAGAAAGCCACAGGATACATTTCAAAGTTTCTCTAGCAATTTGGGGGTGGAGGAAAGAAAGCCCGGTCCTGATGTGAAATCATACAGAGGTCAGGGCTGGGTCTCCCACCCTTGTGAGAAAGTGGTGAATCGGGGACGGTTTATCAAACAATCATTTTTTTCTTTTGAAACCAGGAGGCAGCAGCTTGGACAATTCTGCAGATGTGCTTGATGAGTTAGGGACAAAAATGGCCCTTTTCTGTCCCCCTCCTTCCCTCCTTCTGCAAGGGCTCCCATAGGGGGTTGCTTCTCCCTCCACTGCCTCCAGGACCCTCCCCTCCCTTCTTCAGTGGTCAGCTGAGACCCCCACCCACTGCTTGCCTTTGTACTCTTGGCCTTTGGACATACTGACAGGGGCCTTTATGAGACCCCAATCAAGACCCCCATGTCACAGGTACCTAGTAGAGACACCAGACCTTTTCAAACAAGGGACAACAAGGAAAATCGGCTGGCCCATTGTCTCTCCTCTGTGCTAAGTGAGATGAAAGGGGCCCGCGGCCCCTTCCCTAGAGCCCGCCTGCCAATCACCTCTAGTTATTAAGGTCACAATGTGTAAATTCTTTTGACCTGCACCTAATCAAAGATTCACCGGCCCTTTCAAATCCGAATGGGGAGGAGGGGAGAGATTCCCTCCCATAAACCCAGCAAATTCTCCCTCAATAAAATTTCTCTCTCTGATTCCTTCTCCGCTTCCCATCTCCACCCCCTAGCTTCTCCTTACTCCGCCCTCCTCACCACTGGCTTCAAACACAAATGACAAGCCCCATGGAATTACTACCCCAAAAAACCCAAGGAGGATTTGAAAGTTTCTATTTAATTCTCTTTAAAGAAAAAGTTCTCAGACAGGGACAGTTGCCCAAGCAAGCCCAGAACCTGAGGGGCCCCTGGGGCTCTGGTGCCACCTCTCTCCAAACGGCTAAGTGGTCAATTGGCTTTTTTCTCTTTCCTAAATGGCCTCTCTTGACTTCCCAGACACGACTCTGCATGGAGAAAACTGCAAGGATTAGTGCTACCACCTCACTTGGCATCTCTAGCCCAGCTGCTGACCCTCCACAGCCCAGCGTGCCCCGAGTGACTCTGTGAGCAGAGGGGGAAAAAATCACCAAGCCCAAAGTGGGCAAACCTCGGAAAAAAAATAACCATAGGGTAGAACAACAGGGAACACGAGCCGGAGGAAAGAACTTGAGAGCAAAACTTGGACTTTATTGTAGTTTGAAAAGTACATAATGTTTAAATCAAGCAAGGAGAATAAAATGCAAATTTCCATGCATCACTATCAAGGCTGTGACTTCGATTTTATCTCTTACCATCACTTGGAATAAGGAGGAGACCTAACAAAGCAAGCTAGTGATAAGTGAATGTATGGAAATTGCCCAAAGTCTAGTCTTATTGGATGTTCTGCTCTCTCTGATGGTACTTTCTGCCTTTTGGTTTCTCCTTGCCCGGATGTCTTTATTTCTTTCTGAGCTCTCCTTTGGTGCTAATCCCTCATGTTATTTCAACTATTGTCTCCGTACTGATACCTTCCACATCTTGACCCCAGGTCTGAGCTCCAGGCTACCTCCCTGGCTGTCCCTGGCCATGGCTACCTGACTGTGCCATCCCCCACTCAAGTCAACATGTCTCAAACAGAACTCCGCCTTCTTGAAGCCACGGTCCCCTTTGACCCTAAAGCTCCTGGAGGAGCTCATGTGGGTCTCTACCCCTCTGCCCCAAATGCAGTCATGACTGCCCACAGGCCGTGTCCTCTGCTTCTCCTGAACCCAGGGCATCCTCCCATGGTCTGAGGAACCCAGCCCCTCACTGCTAACAAAGTGAGCATACAGACAGCCTCAGTTTATCCCCCTCTGAAGTATCCCATACACTGTGCCACCAGGTAAATCATTTAGTGGCTTCAATCTGGCAAAAAATATTCTATGGTTTCCTATCATCCTCAAGTTAAATTCAAACTCTTCAAAGCCCTTTCTAAACCAGTCCCCAAACTTCAGCTCCAGCCTCCTTGCCCACCACGTCTTTACACAACCCTTCCTCCCAAGGCAGCCAAACTTGTCTGCTTTGAACGCCCAAACCTACACCTAGTTTCCCATCCCTTATGTCTTTGTTCATATCTGTCCCCTTACCTCAAACTTTCTTATGCAACTTAAGGAGCGCCATCCTTGAAGTCCCACTTCAAATTCCATGCCACCCAAGAAGGTCCTCTGATTTAACAAAAACGGTTACTGCTTTCCTCTGATTCCCTGTCAAAAACCTTGACAGCTGATGGTTCTCACACTGCGCATACAGTGGAATAAATCTGAGGACATGTAGACTGATTGGACTGTAAGACCCTGGATGGCAAAAACGGTCTCTTATGTTACTTCATATTCCCCACGTGACCTTACACAGTATAGCGTTCTTGACACATCTGTAAGGCAGGAGTTCAGGAATATGCATTACACACAGAAAAATGTTTCTGGGTGTACATTGCCTTTTTAGACAAATTCCAATATTTTAACTGAGTTCTTTCCCCACAAAAGGTCCCAAGCGTGAAACTGCATTTAATGCTGCGAAAGTACATGTAGGAAGGCTCTTGTCAGGGGGACACAAATACGCTACAGTGGGTTGTGATGGCTGCAGAGCTTGGTAAATCTGCTAAAATCACAGAATTATGCACTTAAATTGTACACTTAAAGTGGGTGAATTTTATGATATATAAATTATACTTCAATAAAACTGTTTAAAATGAAGAAGTAAATGTAGGTGCATGCATCCCTAATTTAAATAACTGCAAAGAAAAAAGGAAGGATTCTCTATACACCTGCCTGATACTAAATTAGACATTTAAATGCAATTTATGTTTTTTCTAATTATAAAAATAAGCTCACTATAAAAAAGTTTAAATACAAAAAAAGTAAAAAGAAAGTAAATGTCAGAGAAATCCACCACATAAGAAATAACTCTAACGAGACAGTCATATAAATGACTCATGCTGTTCTGTGACCCTTTTTCACTTAACAAAGTTATGACATCTTTTGGGATCAATTAACACACATCTATATCATCCCTTTAATGACTATGTAGGACTCTGTTGAATGAATTTACCATAAAATATGTAACCAAACCCCTATTAATGGATACATAGGTGTTCTTAATACAAGTCTTTATATGTACATACTTGTATACTTGTCTGGCTATTGCCTTAGGATAAATTCCCAGAAACAAAATTTATGTATCAAAAGGTTTTCACATTTTTATTTTGATAGTCACTGCCAAACTAATGCAAGTGTAAAACCCTAACTTCTCCTCTCCTTCTTCCTGCAGATAGCCCACCTTTACCGCCTGCAAAGAAGGATTTCCCTGGCCACTGACTTCTAACAAGTGGAAGAATCCTCTGAACAGCTTACATTTTTGCATTAATTTTCTTGTTTTGATTTTCAACCGCAGCTCACCCTGGATACTAGTGAGAGTCAAACCGGTCAGGAAAGTAGAGTGCTTCAAACACATCAACTCACGTGTCCCTCTCTTTGCCAGATGTTACAAGTCTCACCCTCATGCCCAGCTGACCCTTCTCGTGGGTTATTTACCATAGGACCCCACCCCAATCACTCACCTGGTCTCCTCCCATTCAGGCCCAGGAGGACAGAGGCTTTGCCAGGACAGCTAATGCTACAGCTGCGACAAGACAGAAAATGACTAGAGAAAGTGTCAGCCTATAAGAGTAGACTCCTCAGGAGAAAGAGAGGCAGTGGGTCATGCACTCTGAGCTGCACCCTCTCTGCAGCCCTGCAGGCTACTGAGCAGTGAGTTCAGGGTGAGAAGCATGTGCTAAGTGATGGCCATTGAATGTGGACAGCATCCTAAGAGGGAGACTGTGCTCCTGAGACTCCAGAGTTTGGACCACACACCACAGGACTGCCCCAGGGCAAGACTCACACTAATCTCTCTTGTAAAATCCCCCAATCAATGAAGAAGGGAGGGAGGGACACCCATGGTGGCCATGGGCAGAAAGGGGTTCATTTCAGTTTACCCTGCACATCTCAGCTTTTCCTTCCCATGTGTTCAGCCAGTGCACGTCACATGTGCAACAGAGCCACACCATAGGAGGAGATGTAGTCCCCACAGCTGCCCAGGGCCTTACTACTGAGGCACATTTATGCTTGAAAAGCTCTTCCTTCTAGCCTTTGTGTCTTCCTATCTAGTTCAGCTCCTACAAAGAAGCCAGTCGGAAGCTCCTCACCTGACCACTTACTATGCCAGCATAATGGAAGTGGTGGCCATGCCCTACCTATCCCCACCTCTGTCACCACCAGAAGCAACATAGATGTAAATGTGTCCAGCCTGTGAGCAGAAAGTCACACCTCTCGAGATGGGGCCAGTGAAGCCTGGGAAATTGAGAAGGGAAAAAGACCTGCTGGTCCCACATTCTGCTTCATTAAGCCTACCCACAGTGTTGAGAGGATCGGAGAAAGCATATGATGAAGAGCCTTGGCTGTAATGCCTTCGGTAAGCAGGCAAGTTCCTACCTCCAGATGCAAGCTCTCCAGCCTGTACACAGAGGCTCCAGCCCCCAGGGCTGCCATGCACATTTTCTAAAGTGTACCGGCTTTAGAGGGGGCTACTGTTTCCAGCCTGCTGCGAAAATCAAAACACTACACCATGACCACCATGGCCCTTGTTCCAGAAGCTGGATTATGGCTTTGCTGTAGGAAGGAGCAGGGGAGGAGATAGCAGGACAAGCTGAGCAGGGCCAGAGACAAATCTGAACACAAGAATGTGGAAAGAGTACATGTGGGGGTGGGGGTCACGGCCAAATATGATTTATAATTATTTTAATCTCCTAAAAGGTTCACTCTCATTATTGTAATTCCCATTTGTAAACTAAGACCCTGCTGAAGATTTTGGATGTTATCACATCCCAACTGGCACTCCACCTGCCCCTCCTATACTTTTTTTGTTCTCCATCCATGTTTTAAATTTGCATTGCAAACTATGAAAAAGGAAAGCTTCTGCAGAAAGCAATTTCCTGGGCCAGCAGCTCTTGGACTAATATTCCCTTTGCAATTACCATGGCTTCTGTATGCACGTCCTCCCCTCCCTCCTCTCTCCACTCCTCCCTCCTATGCCAGCAACCTATGCTTGAGCCAAGTCTGTCTGACAGGGCGCTACAGACCATGTTACAAACTACCTGCTGTGAAAATGCCCTGGCCAGAGAGAGGAGCACGAGTCAGTTGGGAAAAGGGGCAAGGATCCTGGGAAGCTTAATAGGCAATCCCAGGGGCATGGGGGTAGCACTCAGGTACATAACTCTCACAGAAGATGGCAAATAAAAATGCTGCTCCCCAAAGTTCTCGATCTGCAACTTTAAGAGTCCTGTTCAAAAAGCTGCTGGAGAGGCACAAGGGTTAGCCCCTGTCCAATCCACAAAGCCAAAAATCTTTTGGTGTGAAGAAGAGCAAAATGCATTTGCTGGCTTGCTGAGGCATAAATGCATCCTTTATGGCCACCATACATAGAAATTCTAGTCAGCACAGCAGAATTCAGGGTCAGCGCTGACCTCTGTGATTCACAGCATCTGCACACTAGCCGCCCACACCAGTGGTGTCAACAATACACTACTGGTGGCGGCACACGCGGATGTCTATTCTCTTTCTCGGTGCGAGGAAAACGTTCCAGCTCTGGGGTTTCCAATCTCCTAACCCCCAAAATGGAACTATAATACAGAAACTTACTGAGACTCACTGATACAGGGGTCATGGCAGCAGAATTCCTGTTCCTAGGTCTTAATCCCATGACCGACAGAGCCACACATGACTGTCCTGAATGTGGAGAAAAAATACAGCTGGCACTATGGACTGCCATCTAGTGATCCAGGGACGAGGATGCTCATGGGTGGAAAGGGGTAAGCACATTTTCTTTCTTTCTTTTTTCCTTTTTTAAATATTTGATTCTATTTTTAGAGAGATGAAGGCAGGGAGAAAGAAAGGGAGAGAAACATCAATGTGCGGCCACCCCCTGAATGCCTCCTACCGGGGACCTGGCCCACAACCCAGGCACACACCCTGACCAGGAACCAAACCCTCGACCCCTTAGTTCACAGGGCGTCACTCAATTCACTGAGCCACACCAGCCAGGGTGGGAAGCACATTTTCAAAAAATCTGGCTTGAAATAAATAGAAAAACAAGGAATTTAAGATGACTCCAAAATAAAATACTGAAATCTGCCCCAAACTGCCTGACGGCCACCTATTTGCAGGAGGATAGGGTGACCTTCCTATGTCAGACGTGACCCCCCAATACACAAACGTATGTTCATACTGCTGACCAGCCATACCCCCATCACTGCCTTTTTCACTCAGGTCCACCCAGCCCCCAGTCAATTTACAAGAATAAGCTCCGTTGGCTCAAGAAACTAAAACCACAGACACTTCATGAAGATCCCTCTTCTGACTGGTCTGAGTACCACAGCTAACAGGTGGGGAAACCTTAAATATATGAGCATTGTCATGACAGGGCCACTGGGACGGATCGGTGCCGTAAGTCAGACAGGACTAGAAGTTTCCGCCCCGCCACCAGGTTCCTCTTTAGCCTTGACAGATCAAACTCAAGCCGATGCAGGCAGCAGAGATCAGTTCAGTCTCCAAGCCAAAGGTCTTCACAGTGAGGGACCAAAGCTGCCCTGGCCGGGCCTCTGCCGGCCCGTGTCCCAGATTAATCACCACCAGGCAGGGCCTGGACACCGGGCTGCAATCTGAGCCTGGCAGCACCTGCACGGGGTCACCCTGGCCCCTCCTGCACTCCCCTTGGGCAGGACTCCAGGGCATGAGGGTGTCCACCTGTTGACTAGATTACCTGGAACGGGAGGGCAGGACACTCAGCCATTTTCAATCCTGCAGATAAGTCAGAAACTGTATGAGTGGATAGTGAAGGAAGGAGGAAAGAGGCGGTGACTCGAGCAGTGAAGTCAAGGCTCCAAGAGAAAGACTATTCTGAGCCTCTGAAGAGAAGGAGGAAAAGGCCCAAAGCCCCTCTCTGGAAAGGAAAGCTAGCTCCAGACCAGCAGTGGGGGAACTAAGCCCTCAGAGGTCATGAACTATGAGGCACTCTGTGAGTGTCTGGCATACCCTCTCACCATCTACAGATCTACAGGAAGCTGATGAGCAGGAGAGAGAGCAGGCCAGGGGTATCTTTTCAAAACACCCCCAAATGCTGCCAGATATGGTAGTGTAAAAGAAGTTTAGAAATAGATCCACTCTGTGAGGTGTGGGAGCGCTCCCTATGAACGCCAAGACCTTGGAAACAGTTTCTTCAGTGACCACCTACATCAGCACGCTCTTTCAGACACTGCCCACTCAGAGCTGGCAACTAGGCGTGGTCTGTGTGCACATAGCTATCTGGCCTAGAATGTACTTTTCAGGACCAAGGACCCTATTATATTGTAAATTCCTCACAGATGGTAATCTCTTTCACATTGTTGCTTCTGTGAGTGGAGTAGGAGAAAGTATTCTTGAGGCTCAAAACAGAAAAAAAAATCAAAAGGAGGAAGATAAGCATGAAGACTGTATCTCAGAACGATCTGTCCCAGGCCCTAACCTGTACTATGAGGTGAAGCCACTCGTGGATGCCCCTTCCCGCCCCCTCCCCGACCCCCGCCTCGCCCCCGCAGGCCCCGTGGCCCCAGGGCAGGAAGGGTGGGGAGTGGTCAGCATCAGACTGAAGTGTGTGTCCCTTGAAAGAGCAGAGAAAAGCACAGGCCAGATAAGAGGGCAAGGAGCTCCTGTGCAGTGCCTTCATTCGGGGAGGAGCACCCACATCCTGACTGCTGCACCTTGTACCTCCAGAGCTCCATCTCCAGAAGTTCCCTTTGAACTCCAGCTGCAACCGGAGTTAGGACAGAGCAGTGGCTACAATCACACACTTGCTTGCAAGAAGGGGCAGGCGGTGGGGGGGGGGGGTGCCACATGTGACAGGCCATGAAAGGTCCCTGCCTATAAAACAGACTGGAAAACAAACCCTTAATTTAAATGTTAATGAAAGTGCTGTGGAGACATCAGAGGCTTCCCGGCTGCTCAGAGAACAGCTACACCAGCCACAGAATTTATGGCTCCCCTTCACCCTCCCGCCTCCCTCTCTGCCTCATCACCCACTGAAGTTTAAAGAGTAAAAAAAAAAAACAACTAATTTTAACATTAACTCCATGCTTCCACCTTGGGATGTGATTGCTAAATTATCTGTAGGCAGAACAGTGATCAAAGGTGGAAAAACACAGGCACGGCGCACACACAACCCAGAAAAGCCAGCCACAGCTGTGGCAGGAAAACAATCTTCTCTCTCTACCCTGCACGATGGAGGAAGAGAAGAAATAGTGCGGGCGGGGACTGGAGCAGGAAGAACGGAAAGAAAACTCTGACCCCTCCACTGTGCTCCATTCCCCATCTGAGAACTTAGCACACAGGTCACCCATTTGATTGGTCTGTCTCTGACCATGGTCTCATCAGACCATGCTGTCTAGTTCACTGCTGTTTCCCCAGGGTCTAGCACATAGTAACGCTTAAGTACCTGGACAGAGACAGGGAGAGAAGCGCGGCAGGCAGCAGGTGGGGGAGAAACGGAGATGGAGAAAGAATTGAGACATTGCGCCTGAGGGGTGGAAATGCACCCATCAGCAGGGGCAGGGTCACCGTTCATGGGCTCTGTCTCCAGCCTTCTACAGCGGCCCCTGTTTCTGTCCGTGGTATTTTATTTGTCAGCTCTTGACAACAGAGCCAACCTTGCTGGCCAGGGAAAGAGTCACTCCCACAAATGGGTTCTGGGCCAGTCAGGACTGGTTGGGGTGCTGGTCTCAGGCCAGCAGCTTAGCACATGAGCCTCCCCGTGCTCATCCTGCCCTGGCCAGTGGCAGAGAGCCAGAGTCTTGAGGAAATGAAACCCACCCCTGTTCCTGTGGCATTTCGTCCTTGCTACTGATGTACGTACCCGCCAGAGAGGCTTGGCTTAGCACAAGCAGTGAACTCTAGGGTGGCGGGCACTGCCCTGAGACTCGGCAGGACCAGACTCTGATTCAGCTGTATCCCCACACTGATCATTTTCCAATTCTCGGTCGTTTCAGGCTGGACCAAGGGGCCCACCTAGCATTACCCAGAGATTCCTTCTTTCTCCAGGTATCATGCCTCCCCTTCCAGCTGTGCCAGCCCCTGGCCCCTCCATGGTGCCTCTGTGCCTCTGACCCTCTCATCCAGAGGCACCACACGCAGGAAGCTCCCTCTTATGTGCTCTACAGCCTGGCAAAGGGGAATGCCAGGCCAATTCTTGCCTTAGCAAGGTATCTTTTCCCTATACAGGACCTAGAGGAAACTTCCCTCTTGCCCCAGCCCTGGGAAGGCAGAACAGAGAGGTCTTCGAGTTGGCCAGGGGCAAGCCATCAGGAGAACCAGCTACAATATGAGGTCTGACAAAGTCATCCATCGGAATATTCTTTCAGGTTATCAAGGTTGGGGATCCTCTTTAGGACCCAGCTCTCTACTGCCAACCACAAAAAGCAAAACTCAGAGGCTCAACCTTTCCTTTTGATTCGTCTCTTCCTCAAAGCACCAAGTGAGTTATGCAGCCTAGGGCCAAAGGATTGCTGAACCACTGGGAACCAAAAGAATCCAAACCAAAAGTTGGCTGCTTCTTTTTCCAATCTTTCAAACCTCTCTGTCAGGGAAAACTCCAGATGCAATTACTTTTCACTAAAGAAAGGTGCATTTCAACAGGCTAGTGAATATGCATCTACCCCCCACACAACACACAGCAAACCCTGTAGCCACTGGAACAAACACCCTGCTCTCCCAAGAAACCCACCCCCTTACCAAACAGTACACAGTGGCTGCTTGCCGTCCAGATTCTCCCTCACCTCTGGGAGAAGTGAAGCAAGAAGGGGCAGCTGCTCCGTCAAAACCCCCCAGAGGCCACAACTCACTTTACAAATTTGAATCGGTACATTTCATGCAGACTTGGACTAATCCCCCAAAAAACAAACAGGCCACCACAGTGAGCAAAGTAACACAAAATTATATTGTATATTTAATAACCCAGCTAAGTCAAGTTTCTACACCTATACCACTCATATATTTCCCTAATGACAGAAACAAGAGAGAAGGGATTAAACCCAAGTGTCCTGGGAAGCCATCCTGACCACACTCGCTCTCACGACAGCAAGTGTTGTTCTGGGGTGGGGGCGGATTCTGTCGAGCACCTCCTGCCTCCTGAAGGTAGTAACTATGGTGTCTGCAGAGGAAGGAGAAGCTGTGAGTTCCTCTCTCCTCCCCTCCAAGCACACAGGGCAAGCAAGCCTACCAACTGATTTCACCATTAGGGCCCCCATGGCTGGCTGGCTTGGAGGGGGCCCTGCAGACTGAAGATCTACAAGGACCCGCACTCCCGGACGGGGGCAGGCATTTACAGCTACTTGAGTGAGCCCACCCCTCTCTCTCTCTACTCTGGCCCCGGTTCCCACAGAGCCCTTCGAGGGCCACAGCTACTATCCAAGACTCTAGTGGTAAAGGCATGGCGATGACCTGGGGCCTGCCTCGTAGTCCTCCCTGAGCCCACAGGACGTGGCAACAGGCTGAAGATCAGAGCAACGACTGCTGCCTCTTCTACCCCACCCCACCCCACATGTACCCTACCTTGAGCTTCTCTAAGCCTTGATTTCTCCCTCTGCCTGGAATGGCACCCCTCTTCCCCCTCAAAGACAGCCTAGTTTCAGGCACTTAGTATCACGTGGTGACCATCACAGTTAGGTACCCATCTTATCCCCACCTACATATGAATAGGACCTCTGGGGGAGCTGCCTCACAGCACATGTTCGGTCAGTGCGCAGGAAGTGAGGAGAAAAGGGAGTAGGAAAGGGAAAGATGAAAAGCAGAAGAGAATGAAAGTAAGTCTTTAACAGTTCTGCATTTCCTCATTCTTGAGGATTTACTAACTTTATTCAGCTGGCAATAATTTTAGATGGCAACAAAACATATTTCACATTTTAAAAACTATGCTTTTGCGTGTTACTCATGGGAAAGTGCTCACAATCCAATGCAACCGCAGGAGGCTGGATCTGTGAGAGCAGCTGGGCTGAACGTACGCAGCCCCACAAATGCACCCGGACACTGCCCTGCACCCCAGGCAGGCCTCAGTAGCTCACTGCTACTCCATCTGAACCCGCTGCTCACTAACAGTGCCAGGCCAGGCCTCCTCTACAGGGGGAGGGCTTCATCTCCAAGTCATGAATCTTAGAACTATTGCTATCAGGGCACAACGATGGGTAAGAGGCAGAGCAAAAGTCCCTTGCCTGCCACCCTGCTGTGGAGACAACTGGCTTTCCTCCTGTGTTTTCTGAGTGCCTACACACAGCTCGAAGCACATAACTGGTGTTAAGTATCATCTTCCATGACTGTTTACGAATCAAGAACTCAAGGTCATGGAAGGAAGGAAAGGTGACATCTGGACACAGGAAAGAGTACCTGCTTTCTTTCAGTCATGAGCACCTCAAAATAAGCCTAGGGCTTGAGGTTTTATGTTTCACATTACAAGTGTCTAAGTTAACACATAAGAAAAAAAGGCAGAAAAGTCCCAGCATCAGATAAATACGATAAATACCTCTGACATATTATTTGCAATTGAAGAAAGAGATTAATTAAGAGAAGCGATGTGCCAGATCTCCTAACTGTCCAGGTCCCTTCTAACTGTATAAGGGAGTTGTGAGGGCATGAGAAATTGTCAGGTAAACCACCCTGGCTGGTGTGTCTCAGTGAATTGAGTGTTGGCCTGTGAATGAAACGGTTGCCAGTTTGAATCCCAGTCAGGGCACACGCCTGGGTTGTGGGCCAGGTCCCCGGTGGGGGGTGCAGGAAAGGCAACCACACATTGATATTTCTTTCCCTCTCTTTCTCCCTCCCTTCCCCTCTTTCTAAAAATAAATAAAATCTTTTAAAAAAGAAGGAATCAGGTAAACCAGGAGTACCTGCCCTAGAGTAGAACAGCTGCCTCCACCAGCACCTCCATGTTCTTCATGAGGAATTCAGGGTCTCATCACATGAGTGACACTGATGACCATAGTCCATAGGAAGGTGGCAAGAAGGGGAACAGAAGGCAGCCATCAAGGGCAAGAATATTACAAGAGGAAAAGGAAAGGAAAGAGAGATTCCTGCTGAGTCCCCACCTCAAGAAGACTGCAAAAGAGCAATGTAACTCCACCAGGGCCAGCCAAAGCCTGGGGCAAGAGCTGAGACATGAGGCCCGGAACAAAAACTACAGAGAGGAGAGATCCCGGTGGACATCGGTGGACATCGTATTACAACCCTTTTAGCTCTGCAGAGTGTTTTCTCATTCATCACTGTAGGTCATAGTCATGATAATCTAGAAAGATCTATAAAGGAAAAATATTTACATTTAATAGATGAGGAAGCTGAGGCTCAGAGAAGGGAACGACTTACCTGAGGTCACTCTGTTGGCTGGTGGCAAAGCAGAACCCCAGTCTCCCAGAACAGACCCCAAGGCTGGGAGACAGTGTCTCCCAGATCGGGATAAATAAGTTTGTTGAAAAGTCCAAATCCATGGACAGAGAGAGAAGATATTGATCTAACAATAAGATGAAAAGGCCCCTATCCCAGAATAGTTTTGGGTAAGAGAAAAAGGAACAGAGATAACACCACCATATACCCTGGTCTCCTAGTGCAATGACAGAATCCCAAAAGCAAATGATTTTTTTTTAAATAAAAACAATCACATAGCATTTATTGTCATCTGGTAATAACAAAAGGGTAATCAAAACAATATGAATAAACGTTCAAGGACTACCTGCAACAAAGAAAACCTAAAGAACACAAATGGTACTGCCTCTCAACAATTTCTCACGTTAGTAGTCATTTCTAGTTGGAGACACTTTGGAGCAGAACAATATTATCTCCTTTTAGCATGCTCCAACCTAGCTGTTCTCTTGACTTTGTTTTAGAATGAACCTCTTCTACACCAATGACACAGCCCTCTATCTGTACATTCACTTGCTCATAAAGCCACACCTGAATCCGAGATCTGTCCTGCAAGTAGCTGAAGATAAGGTTGATGGGATGCACCATCACCTTCTGCACTCTTTGGCTTTGGCCACATACGCCATGGTGGAAGCTGACAAAAGACCACACTAACTGCCCTGGCTGGTGTGGCTCAGTGGATTGAGTTGCCGGCCTGTGAACCAGGGGGTCACCGATCTGATTCCCAGTTGGGACACATACCTGAGTTGTGGGCCAGTTCCCCAGTGCGGGGTGTTCCAGAGGTAACCACACAATGATGTTTCTCTCCCACCCTTCCCCCACCCTTCCCCTCTCTCTAAAAGTAAATAAATACAATCTTAAAAAAAAAAAAAAGACCATACTAACCCATGTGACACCTCAAAAATCTACTTCTGGAATAAAGCCACAAACTATTTTTAGAGTCCAAGATACCATCTGCAGAGTTAGGGGAAAGGTCATCTCAAATAACTCTGGGTCAGGAGCTGAACAGCCAGCCAATAGTGAGTGAAAGACTCATCCCAGGGTCAAGAAAGTACACCAAGAAGACTCTGAAGGAGAATGTGAAGAAAATTTAAGACTCGGGGTTTCACCAAAGATGAAGTCCATCAAGGACACGGCAGAGGGTCTGGCACGGAGCTGCTGACTAATCAGTGTTAGCTGCTAGTAGCAGTAGCAGTCCGGGGGCATATTCATAATAGAAAGCTAGGTCTTTCCTCAAAGCTGATCCCCACAGTGTAGCCAAACCCCCCAAACTCTCTTAATTATAATCTGAAGTGCTACTTAATGGTGAGGGCAGACTCTGTCCTCAACTTCTTATAAGCACCATCTTTGACAGCTGCTGTGCTCCATTCTGTTAACAGGTAGCCTGGCACAGTCCAGAAGAAGCAGCTGGAGTAGAAGAATATGGCATGGGGGTGCTGGGAGAGGCTGTCTGTGTTCTTTGTCCTAAACCCACGGGCAGGAAGCACGCAGACCATCTCCAGCCCAGAAGAACTGCCATCTACCACCCACCCCACCCCACCCTAGTCCCCTGAAGCCAGCAGACGTCCACAGGTAACCACCAAGACAAAGTCACCAGCGCACCTGTCATCTCCCACAGACTGTCCCACCTCCCTTCAATCCTCACACAGGCCCAGCCCACAGGCCTCGAAGCCAGGCTCGCTGGCTTAAACAGGGGTAGCATGAGGAAGAAACTGAGGAGCGGACGAAGCTGGCCGGCTCCGGTTTCCACCCTCCGCTCCCACACACTTAGGCCTTTCTACTCCCCGCTGCTCTTTCCTTCCCTCTTCCCTAGGATCGCTATGATGATTTGTTCTGAACAGCGACAGGTTTATAGGTTAGCCGACACCTCCGCTCTGTGGAATTTTAATTAACTTCTCCCATCGTCAATATGCTAAGGAATGGGGTCTCCATTCTCTGGGGTCAGCAGTGTGTTTCAGGTCCTGCTATATCAGCCGTCAAATTGAAGAATTAATGACGTGGCTAATCGGCTCTAATTCTTTAGGAAGAAAAAAATTTGAAAGGGAATTGTGGAAGGGGGCAGTAGGAGGGGTGCAAGCTCCTTGGGGTGAAGAGGAGGAAAGGGGGCTGAGCAAATGGGGGAACTGACTCTCTCGTAAAACAAATGACTGACTCAAACTCAGTTTTGGAGGGTGGCAGCCCTACAGCTTTCCTACTGATCATCTGGATCAGGACGGAGGGACGGCGGAAGTGGGGAAAACCCAAGGCGAACGCTGTGGCAGAGCAGGTGCGGGAGGGGGCATCAGTGCCCGCTGCTGGGGAAGAAAGAGGCTCTGCCTGAGTCCACGAGAGCCTAGAGAGCAGAAGTCAGGATAGATAAAGCTAGACAAATACCAGTCAGGCCAAAGGGTAGGGTAGAGCCATCATAAAAAATCTGGCACTTCTGCTACAATGGTCAATAAATCTACTCCATGTTTGGATGAAATGTCTTTGGATGAAAGCCCAATGGCCCACAGGCCTCGTGCCTCTCCTGATGCCTCAACTCTGTAAGGGCTTCTCCAGGAGACATTTTCCAAGGGGACACACCACTGATGTGAGAGCTATGAGAACAGGCCGGCTGGTACTGTCACCTCCCAGGGGTGCTGAGAGGCCTCCGCTTTAGTAACAACCCGGAAGGGCATCTATTCCAGACAGGACACTATTGTCATAGCTAGACTCAGTTACATTCTAACACAGCACCTTTTCCCTCACATTCCTGGGCCAGACAGATCAGGAAGCTGGCTCCTGGAAGGTTATCTCAAGCCCACACATATAGGCACCGGGCTGCAGACCTCAAGTCTCTGGAGGATTCTCAAAACCTCCAGGAGAGTAACCTAAAGCAACCTAGAATATACAGGTAGAAAGAAGATTTTCTAGCCCACCTGACCTTGTAAAAAATAAAAGCATTATTACACGGGACATAAGCATATCCAAAAATATCTCCCTTACCTGAGTAACGGACTGATAGCAATGGACCAGACTCGGTCTTCAGTCTGGATGGTGTGTAAGCACTGCCCAAGCCGGCCTGAGGCCAAAGACCATACCTGGAAACAGGAGAGGAGATGCTCTCGTTGGCAGTGCCTGGATGGGTGTGGGGTGAAGGAAAGATGCACGGGGTGGGGGTGGTGATGGTGGTGGCAGTGGTCATGGAGAACCCTTTCTATCCTGTATATGCAGAGCACAGGGTACCAGCAGAGGGGCCTCTCAGCTTCTGGATAGCCTACCACCCAAATAGATCCTGGCTCCCAGCCCTAACCACCCTCTTTCGCCTCCACTTGATGGCCCTTACTTCCCAGCCGATTTTCTACCAGGGAATCAGAAGTTTCACATTCCTCAGCTGAGGCCTGACTAAGACAAGTGAGTGGTGGGGCTCACCTCTCTTAGCAACCTCCCTGTTTGTGGATTTTCCCTTCTCCTATCTCTCACCAAGATTTCACTTTGGGGAGGCAGGGGGGAAGGAGGAAGATCAAGGCGCAGTACGGGAGGAAAGAGACAGAATTAGAGAGAGGAGTAAAAAGAGAGACGCAAGAGAAGGAAAGAATGGGAGAAGAGGAGAAACCTCGAAGTGGCAAGGTGGTATGTTGTTGTTTGTTTGTTGACAATGCCCAGGATCCAATGCTATTCATGTCGGCACGGAATTCGGCACCTAGTGTCACCAAAAGTAGCAGAAAAGCTTAACTCTTTTAAGCTTCCATATCTCCTACAGGTTAAAAATATTGCTTGGAGCACATTATCTGGTCCCTATCAGTCAGGAATGTACATTAGCAGCCACTCTGGGCTTAACTCTAATCAACACTCACAGAGCCCTCAGCAGTCAGTGCATTTAGAAATCTCCCATTAAGCACGAGGCCCCCCCCACCTCAACCAATCCCAGATGACACACACAGGGATAGAAGCCTCTAACTAAACAGAAAGGAAACCTCGAATATACAGGGCTGTCCCCAGGCAGCAGCCAAGGAGGGACCCTGGGACGGCCAGATGGGTCAATGACCTCTCAGGGTCCCTGCAGAGCTATAAGGGGAACACACAGGTCAGTCAGCACCTTAGATGGAAGAACTTTCAGGAAACATTCCTTGAGTTTAAGGGGTAAGTAATGGAGTGGGGGTAGTCCGGCCTCCTTGGGGTCACATGATATCTCTTCCCTATAAAAGGAGAAAGTGTTTCAGATTTTGTGTGCATGATGGGGGGAAGTCTGCATAAGTTACTTTTCTCAATATGGGGAAAAGAAATAAATCTACAAGAAGATCCTGAATGAGGAGGGGCAAAAAACAAAGGTAAATACCACAAATTTCTCGGCATGCCTGATTCTGGCTCACTCTTCTGGATCTACGGTTTGGCAGTAACTAGGTGCGCTTCCAATGTCCTCTCTTAGACGGCCCCATATGGAAAGAGAGGCTTGCCTCGTCCCTGATGCAAGCCCCCTAGAAGGCATGCTCTTGCACGGCTGGTAGGAAGACACGAAGGGCTCTGATTACAAAATCTATGGGGACAGCCTAGGCCTGAATTCACTGGTGCCCCCAGGACACAGGCCAGTGGATTCCCAGATCATGCAAGCAGCAGAACAAGGCTCCTGGTCTCCAGGAGTGGCTCAGGGAGCATGTGGCCAACCCTGAGCATCATCCATCTCAGGAATGCGGGCCCCCTGACCTGTCCCAGCAGCGCCCCATCCACCCGAAACATGAGTATGCTGAACACGCCTTCACCCTCAGTGGTCAAATACAAAGAAGACCCACCCCTGGAGATGTAACCCAGTGGGAGTGGACATTTATACAGTTCTTCTAAAAAGCAGTTGGCTGTATGTACCAAGACCTTTAAAATCACCAAAGTCTTTGCCCTGGCTGCTATGGCTCAGTTGGTTGGGTGTCATCCTGAAAACTGAAGGTCACGGGTTTAATTCCCTATCGGGGCACATGCCTGAGTTGTGGGCCAGGTCCCCAGTCGGGGCATGTGCAAGAGGTAACCAATGTTTCTTTCCCCTCTCCCTCTCTCTCTCCTTCCCTTCCCTCTCTCTAGAATCAATAAAAGAAAAAAAAACTTAAATCATCAAAGCCTTTGACTTAGTCATTCTATTGCTGAGACCCTATTTTGAGAAAATAATCCTAAAGCGAAGAAAACTAAATGATGAAAATATTACCTAAAGCCTGCAGTCATAGAAAGGGCTTTAGAACCAGACAAATCTGGGCTGAACCCTCTTTGTTACTTATCATCCCTGGTCTTACAGATGTTTCATAACTCCTTAGCCTCAGTTTCCACATGTTTAAAATGGGAAGGAATACCTATCTTACTGGGTCGCAGTGTGGAAAAGTGAAGATATGTATAAATTACCCAACACAGTAACAAAGAATTTGGTAGATATTAGGCATCAATAATAATGGTTCTTAATACTAGAAAAAAACTAGATACAAACATTACCAAGAGGAAAAACAGTGACTAAATTACGGCAAGTCCATTGTAAAGCCATTAAAGATGACACTAACAAATAATTTGTAATAATGATGGAAAACCTTATAAAATAAAGTCAATACAGCGGTGTACACTGGATAGCTAAAATATATTATAAGCATATCATGCAACAGAAAATTATCCTAAAAGATAAAATGAGAAAGATAAATAAATGTAAAGAGCTTAGCACAGTGCCTGGTTACATTCTATATGGTTATAAATCAAACAAGGAAATGTATGCACTGAAAAATAACTAAAAGGAGAAAAAATAAGTTCAAATGTACCCTCTACAGAAAATCTCCCCTTCCAAGCCAGATGTGATCCCTCCACTCTCTGAACCTTCTGGCCCTTTCCCGAGAGCTTTACACCTCAGTCTTCCGCCATTTCCAGACCCCTTCACAGCGCATGCAGGTCTCAGCTCCCCCTGAGAAGAGAGGCTGGACTCCCAGGCCTTCCTCCTTTGAGGAGGAAGAGAGGCTCTTCCTCCCCTTTGAAGAACCCTGGGTGCCTTGTGTAGGCACGTATCAGAATGAATGAAAGAACAGAGAAAAAGGAAGAAACAAAGGGATGGCCAGTTCCAGCCCAGGCCCATTGAGAACATAAGCTACCATTCTGCCACATCTCAGAATGGAGCTGGCCCCACTGAAGCCCAGAAAAGCAACTCCAGCTAAATCACAGTAAGTTTAAAACTAAGGTTCGGGGAGGGGAAGGAAAAGGGCTTTTGGGGAAGTCTCTTGCTCAGCAGTCTTACAGAGAAAATGTTTTCGTTTCCTTCACACCAATAAAACTAACCTCTTTCATAAGACACAGTACATATTTGGGGAACTCCCTCAAAAAGAGGCTTTAGATATTTAAAGGCTAGCATGGTAGTTCTTGCATAGGTTCATGTATATTAGAAGCCGGAAGTAGCAGTGGTAGAACTGCAAATGCCATCAAAAGAAAACGGAGAGTCGGTTATAAAAGACTAACTATGGGTAACGTAGAAATGGGCCAGGAAGGTGAAGGTGGAGAAATGCAAAGCCAGCAACAGAAAGGAAGAAACAAAAGCAGCATCCAGAAAGCTGGGAAAGATAAGCTGGCCTAGAGGTCACTGGGGAGCCCCAAAGAGCTGACTAGCTTTCTAAAGTTGAAGAACCAGGAGGGAGAGTGCTGTCACTGACCTAAAAGAAATCCTCAAAATAAACAGGATATGCTTCAGTGACAACTCTAGAATTAAATAGTACCCTATTTCAGTACTTTTTAAAAAACTAAGTCACTAAGTAGGGCTGAGTTGGTACTTAACGCAGTATCCCAGACAAAACTGCTGTTATTCTTTGACTGTAAGCAGTCCACACCCTTGAACTGCTGTGTGTGGTCATGAGGCTTAGTTTCACACTGCTCAGGGTAGCAGGGCAGAGAACAGGATGCAAGAAAGAGATGCCAATGAAAAAGAAGATCTGGGGGAAGCTGGAAGCTATGACAAGAAGATGCTGTAGTGAGGTGGGATGATCTAGGTCACACATGCTACCAAATGTTTTTGTGCAAATTGACTTCTGAGCGGTAGAGAAACTGAAGTCCAGTCTTTTTGCAAGGAGGCTTTGCAAGCCTCATGACCACACACAGCAGTTCAAGGGTACAGAGAGAGTGACCGATCAGAAACCTGAAGTACAGGATGGGGGAGTGGAAGCAGGTGACAGGAAATTCAGTTTCCACGTCAGTTCAAAGGTGTTCTGGATTTCTCAGGCTCCTTGTGCCAGTGCGCACGTCTGTGACAGAATACGAAGTGCGAGGAAGAAAACAGCAAAGGAAGGGAAAACTTCCACAAATGAAAAAGAACATACTTAGCTTTTCTTTTTATATAAATTAGTGACATTTTTCCAAGACGGAGTAATCACCAGAGAGGGCACGGAGTCAGAAAAGTTAGTGAGTAAAGACTAGGACGTCCCTCTCCTGAGTCCTCTCTCCCTATGTGTCTCAGAGGCCCGCCTGCGGACACGACCATGGGGTTTGCTCCTGTCAGCACGACGCAGTCTCCAGATGCTGAGAAACAGACAGGCAAGATACCACCAGGCCTCCTGCACCCTCCAATGAACTGTCAGCAAAGTTCCCACAGCAGCCTGAAAGGACCAGGCACGTGCGGGCCCTGCCTAGGGCTGCTGGACACTCAAAAGGAAAAAGTTCTCTCTCTCATGGGTGGGAGCCTATTTGACTCAAACGGGAGAAGCCGAGTCCATAAAGCAGGGGTCACACTACTTATCAAGCTCGTTCTGCTGGGTCTTGGCAGATGTCTGACTGTAGACCAGACAATTTGGCAGTGATGCAACAAATAACACCCTTCTCTTGTCATTTTTCTACTGCTTACTGACCACATCACTCTCCAGAGAAGCAGTAAAAACACATTTTAATTATCAACCTGATTGCTTATAAACAAGGTGGTGAAAAATTAACCTCCCTAAACAGAGAGCAAGTAAAAAGAGGGAGATTTTAAAATAAAATATTGGGGTCAGAACCCAACCCACAAACTTGAGGAAATTCAGCTCAGGGAGGAAAGGCTGGCCAGGCCCTCTGTTTTTGAGTTCACGCCACATTTCAAGTGAGTGGCAAGCTTCCCAGCCACTGTCCACTCCTTCCCCAGGCCAGCTGGCAAGGACACAACCTGGCATGGCAAGCTGCATGCCAGAGGCACATAAGTGAGTCCTTTATTGCGTTGTTTCCTCCACCCCCACCCAAGGCTCTCAGCCAATCCCAAGACTGCGGCCCTATCCACCCTCTCCCGCCCCACTCCCTATAGACAGAAGGGAATAACGGTATGTAAGGGGGCAACCACCTCACCTTGGCCGTCCTGTCCCTGGAGCCACTCACAATGATGCCCCCTTTGCAGTCCACACAGTTCACCTCCTGTGCATGAGCCGAGTACTTGACAGTGAAGGTGCTATGAATCTTATGAACACCAATCTTTCCATCTCTAGGAGAGAAATAAGGAGCCCACCCCGAACAGTCAATTATTCTCTCTGTAAGAAGAGAAAAAGTGTACAGAAATAGCCCAAGCCTGGAATGACGTCCGAATTTGCTAAGCTTTAGGCAGTTTAGTCCAATAAGGTTCTGACCTTCCAGATACCTTTAGTTCTTCAGTATACTTGGAGTTGAACAGAGCTGAGAGACGAACAAATTTCCCCCTTGGAAGTATCAAGATCAGCTTCACTTTCCATTAAAGGCTCTTCCTGTTTTCCTT
>PVIA01014965.1:0-24588 GCA_004024845.1 Tonatia bakeri | reverse complement strand
CCAAGCCCTTATTATATGAAATGTTAAAGGGACTTACCTAAGAAAAAGAAGATTAAAAATATGAACAGTAAAAAAAAAAAAAAGTCATCAAATGGAGGGTTAGCAACAGGGAAGTAGGAGGAGGAGGGAGGGGGAAAAGATATAGAGAATAAGTAGCATAGACAGTAGGTAGAAAATAGACAGGGGGAGGGTAAGAATAGTATGGGACATGTAGACACTAAAGAACTTAGGACACATGGACATGAACTAAAGGGGGGAATGAGGGTGAGAGGGGACGGGCAGGGTGGTGGGGAGTGAAGGGGGAAAATGGGCCAACTGTAATAACATAATCAATAAAATAAAGAATTAAAAAGAAAAAAAAAGAAGGCAAAAAAAAAAGAGCAGTCTTTCAAACATACAGTGTTGGGAGAACTGGATATCCACTTGCGAAGGATACATTTGGACCCCTACCTCACAACACATATGAAATTTAATTTAAAACAGGTCAAAGACATACATATAAGAGCTAAACCAGTAAAACTCTTAGGAGGAAACACAGGGACAAATTCCTCATTGTTTTAGATTAGACAACGGTTTCTTAAATATGACACCAAAAGTAAGAACGACAAAGTTTAAAAATAGATAAAAGACTTCCTTGTAATTAAAACCTTCTGTGTATGAAAGGACACTATCGAGAAAGTGGAAGGACAACCTACAGAATGGGAGAAAACAGTTGGAAACCATACATCTGATAAAGGTCTAGTATCCAGAATATACAAAGGACTCTTACTACTCAGCAACAGAAAGACAATCCAATTAACACACATTTCTCTAAGTGTCTGTTCTAAAGAACATATACAACTGGCTAATAAGCACATAAAAAGATCCTCAACATCATTAGTCACTAGGGAAATGCAAATCAAAACCACAATAAGTATGATACCACCTCATACCCACTAGGATGGCTATAATAGTAACCTTAAAAAAAAAAAAAAGGCAGAGGAGGAAGGAATAACAAGTGTTGGCTGGGATGTGGAGAAGCCGAAACCCTCACACACTGCTGGTACAATGGTAAAATGAAGCAGCCACTGTGTAAACAGTTCAGGAGTTCCTTGAAACTTACACAGAGAATTCCACATGACCCAGCATTTCTACTCCTAGGTATATGCCACCCAAGAGCACTGAAGACGTGAGTTCTCACAAAAACCTGCACGTGAACATCACAGCAGCATTATTTGTAACAGCCAAAAAGTGACAACAACCCAAATGTCCACCAGCTGATGAATGGATAAACACAATGTGGCCTATTCACACAGAGAAACGTGATTCAGCCACAAAAAGGAGAGACTTACTGATACATGCTACAGCATGAACGGACCTTGAAAACACTATGCCAAGTAAAAGAAGTCGGACACAAAAGGCTACATGCTGTATTGCATGATTGCATTTTATGAAATGCCCAGAATAAGCAAATTCATAGGCACAGAAAGCAGATTACTGGTTGCCATGGATGGAGTTAGGGGAATGGAGAATGACTTCTTGCTGAATATTGGGCTTCTTTTTGGAGCGATGAAAATGCTCTGAAGTTAGAGGGTAGGGATGACTGTACATCACTAGAAATGTACTAAAAGCCACTCAATTACACATGGTAAATTTTTATTTCAATTAAAAACAAAGAACGAGGCAGCTCCATATATATGGAAGCTCTCCAAGAGATATCATTGAGTGAAAAAAACAAGAAATAGAAATGTGTATAATATGCTCCGCCTTTAAAAAGGGGGTGAGAGGGAGAATATAAAAGCATTTTCACCTAACATACGTTTGCAGACATACACAAGAAACTGTTACCAGTGCACTGTCTCTGGGAAAGAGAACTTGAGGCCAAGGGGCAGGTAGGTGTGAAGGGAATTCTTTTCCAAAATAAACCATCTTGTACAGTTTACATGCCATACCATGTACACACTGCCTTTCCCCACAAAAACAAATCAACCTTTAAAAAAGAGTGAATATTTAAATAAAGTAGTTGCAGAATGAGAAGATGCTCCTGGGAAGACTGCTGATCCGTGCTGTGCTGGCGAATAACATGGGGAATGGGAGTCGGCATGTGTTTCTCTAACTATGAGGGATATCGGAATACTTTTTCAAGAATGTAACTACACATTTCCCAAACAGAAGCTTGGATAAGCAGTGTGCTGCTTATATAACAGAAACTGAAAGGTGAGGAACGTGATGACAGGCAGGGCCAAGGACAAATGCTAACCAGTAGGTGGCCCTGAGGCCCCCGACCCTGCTCAGTGCACCACACACGCCCACCTGGGCCTTCCCGCACCGAGAGGTGCCAATGGATTGCTCCAGATCGCAGAAGCCTTAAGAAGCCTTTGTAATGACTCAAGGAGAGAGAGGGAGGCTGTCTAAAGCACGCATGATTATAGTCTGACGGCCTGTTTCAACTCTTTCTCGACTCAAAAGGTCTTCCAACCACACTGCTGTCCTTAAACATTAAATGCACCGGTTTAACTCCTGGCTCTCTAGTCTCCATGTGCATTTAGAAGTGTCAGATGAAAAGAAGTTTTATCTTTATCCATGACTACCTTCAACTTACAACACAACCCACACTCCCTTGGACTGATGATGGTTCGCTGTTTCTGTCAGATCACCACCAAATGTCCTCCCCTGGTCTTCAAATTCATTACAGAAGCTACTGGAGATTCTGGCTATAAGGGCAGACCTTTTCGGAAGCAGCTGGGAGTGAGCGCCAGTGCTTCCCGCCTGTCGTCTTTGTTTCTAGAGCAGAAAAAGTAACAAACCTGGGAAGCCCCATGCAACTGCAGTGTTTGCAGTCTGTGCCTTAATTTAAGGAAGTGGGCTATGCAACCTCAGACAAGGATATAAATTTAGACTGAAGTATTTCACCATCAATGCCAGCCTCCTCTGCTAAGGAACCCACACTCAGAGCGGTAAAGCATGTGTGTGTCGGGCGGGGAGAACAACTTTAAAATATATATATAAATGTGTCATCACTGAAGGAGGTGAGGCTGGCACTATTCAAGGCCAAAGAAATTTTCTTCTGGTACCACCACCATTTTAATTCTCAAAGGAGTAGTGACTACGAAAACTTTTTTTAAAATATTTTATTTATCTATTTTTAGAGAGAAGGGAAGGGGGTAAGCAGGGGGGGCGGGGGGGGAACATCAAGGTGTAAGATACATCTCACCTCTCGCACACCCCCAACTGGGGACTGGGCCTGCAATCCAAGCATATGCTCTGACTGGGAATCGAACCAGCGAACCTCCAGTTCATCAGCACACCAGTCTGGGCTAGCTATAAAAGGTTTTAGGGAAAGAAACAGGGAAATAAGGGACTTAAGTCCTCTTTCTAAGATGACTAACAGAACAAGAAACTGCTCTCTGTACCAGGATGTTTGCAATGATCTAATCCGGTGTCGAGGAACTGAAATCAACATTCTGTCTAAAAAGAGTTCACTAACAAAGTCATACAGGGAGGAAAAACCATCTACTTACTTGCCACTACTACTTCCTCAACATCTCACTCTTCCATGATGTGTCAATTCAGACTTTGAACTGAGATCAGTCACAGATCTGAAATTCTGGTGTGATGTCAGATTAATGACTATTAACAGGGAGATAATGCTCTTTTCTCTGCACTGAAGAATAAGACTGATCCACTGAAAAGTTAATCTGATTCAATGTTTCATTCCCAAAATATAATTAAAGTATTATATACAAATTTTAAGAATATTTAACAGCCTGTACCACTTCATACTGCAAAAACAGATGTTTTGCAAGCCATATCTACAGACAGATTTCATCAGATAGATGTGTAAAAGATAAAAAGAGAGTGAGATTTTTCTCCCTTCTCCCAAACTAGCTTCCTCCTCTTCTCCCCACCCCAGTCAGCTGGGAAGCAGGCCCAGATTCTTTCCGAGCTCAGTTTGGAAGCAAGGCCCAGCCTTGATAAACACTCAGCCCAGGAAATGCTTTGGATCGTAGACCACTTAGAATACTTAGTTTGTCCTTTCCCAAGAGGTCTTTTTCAAACACAGTTTGATAGGCAGTTTGGCAGTTTTACATTTTCCCTAAAACCTCCTAGAACATTTCTGAGAGATAAAATCATAGCAGGCTGCAAACTACACAAGTGGTGCAGGGAAACACCACACCCAAGGCCAACTCCCTCAGACTTCAGGGGAAAACTATTGTTCAAGTGAACGCCCCGTAGTACTTGCTCCCACGAGAATCCGAGAATCCGGGAGCAGGGAGGGCGCCGTCTCCACTAACAGCGCCCTGTGCACACTTCCTTCACAGTGTCACCCACCGGGGTAGCTGTTTGCTGCTGTTAGGACACGATGGCAACTACTGTAGAATGGCCTGGTTTTAGCATTTTTGAAGTGTTAATGTCCTTGTCCCAACACCAATAAGAACAGAGACATCAATCACACTTTTTTAACATAATTATAATTTCACATAATTTCTCTGTGTCTTTTGAACAACCACGGGTGTTGCATTTGGGTTCTGTTCAGGATGTCCCCAGGCCCCAACAATTGTCTGTGCCAGCAAATTCTCCCCAGAATTTGATTCATGAGTTCAAAGGCTGTATAAGGAACACCACAAAACACTCCATCTCGAAAGTGACAACCAGCTTCATGACACTAATGTCAAGCTTCATACAATGTCAAGTTCTTCCACAGAGAAAGGGTGGTGTTGAGGCCTCTAGACCAAACCAAATAGAAAAACAAGAAAGAGTTCTTAAGCTTGTGGAAGTCATCAAAATTTTATTTAATTTTTTGAGTGGAATCATAATTACTGAGTAACATTCCAGTAACATATATGTAATAAGTAATAATAGGGCACAGTTTATTCTGATTTTCAGAAAATAGTCCATAGGGGTGCAGTCAAGTGGAGAACAGCAACAAAAGTAAATAGGTTAGTAAGAAGTGTGGATATTTGGGGAGAAAAAAATACTCTCTTTCCTTTTTATGTTTTTGCTCACCCGTGTCCCGTGCCAGTGCTATTTCCCCTCCTCCATAAAGTCTTTTTTTTTAATATTTTATTTATTTATTTTTAGAGAGAGAGGAAAGGAGGGAGAAAGAGAGGGAGAGAAACATCAGTGTTCGGTTGCCTCTCACATGGCTCCCACTGGGGACCTGGCCTGAAACCCAGGCATGTGCCCTGACTGGTGATCAAACTGGTGACCCTTTGGTTCGCAGCACACACTCAATCCACTGAGCTACACCAGCCAGGGCTCATAAACAGTCTTTGAAGTGACTGCTTTCTGGGATGGCTAATTAGACATAAGAGCTTCTAAATGAATGATGTTTAATGAAGACCTTAATTTGGAGACAAAAAAGAAGATTCAGGAACAATATTTACACCAACTTAAAATAAGAAGCAAAGTAACATCACAAATCAGTTAAACTTTATTCCACTTACAAAGTACTCTGTGAAGCCTTAGGCAAGCTAGCCCCTACGGCTAGCCAACAGCTGGGTTGCTAAGTTACTTCATTTATTCCTTGCAACAACCTTATTACACAGGTACTGTCTGAGGCTTAAAGATGAAACACGCAATCTGCCCAAGGCCACTGGTATGTGGTGGAACTGGGTCCACAGACTCCACTGTCCCCAAAATGGGGACAAGAATAGTCCTGGCCTCCTAAATTGATTGACAAAAGGAAATATAACTCACAAAAAGTGCTTTGTACTAAGGAGGATCCCCCCAAAAACGAGAATTTATTTATTAAAAATTGTGTGTTTATTGTTACACGATTGAACTTCAGTCACCTTCAGAGTACTTTCCATTTGATGCATTACACCTATAGACACGTTTTTTCTACTGCTCAAAACAGTTTTTGAACTGGTCAGTTTTGAAGTTTAGCACTTCTGCCGTTTGTTGTTTCACCTCTTCCACATCAGCAAAACATTTCTCTTTGAGGACCCTTCTCAACTGGGAAAGTGAAATGGGGTGAATACGGAGGGTGGGGCATGGGGATCATGTGTTTCGGTCAAAAACTGCTGAACACTCTGCGTGGTGTGGGCAGGTGTGCTATAAATCACCCATGATGAAATGGGCAAATACATTGAAAGAATCTTAAGAAAAAGTCACTGAAGCCAAACACAGCCTCTCACAGCAACACCAGCTGGTGCACTGACACAGGTGGGTTCCTAGAACACCCACCCAGCAGTGGAAGCCTGCAATACAAGGGGCCTGCCCTCCAGAAGATAATTCTGGGCTTTTCTGGATCTCCCCTCATATAGTCCCTGCTTGACAAGTAGTACAAGCTTCAGGAATTGACAAGTATCTTTATTATTACTGCCTGAAGTCCCCGAGCTCCTGGGCAGCCAAGCTGGAACTGAAACCCAGGTCGGCTGTGCTCTGAAATCTGCAGTCTGACCAGAGTGTTTACCCGCAGTGTGGAGTGTGCATACCTGACCTAGTTCCCATTCACAAAGGCCAAAGCACAGAAGGGACACTCCGAAGAATCATGTCCCAACACTGAAGCTTTAAAGCTAGCACTTGACAGATTCTCATTCTAAAATATTTCTGGAAAGACTCCAAACGCTGGGTGTGAAGGTTGCACAACCTTCACAAGTACTCCGGGGCAGAGCCCAGGGAACAGAAGTGGCACAGGACCTTCGCAGGACATGCCTCCCCACCCCAGGCAATTCGCTCCTGTGTGCTTTATGGTTGACCTACTTTGCCCACAAGAAGATTTCAAACAGTCCCAGATTGTAAATGGGCCCAGTGTCAAAACTTTAAAAAAAAAAAAAACAAGAACACTACACAAACACCAGCGTACCAACAAGACTGGAGGAGCCGCAGCTGGGCTCCAACTAGAACTTCTAAGAAGGTCTGGAGACAGCACATTGCAATCAACCAGCAAGATAATAAAGTCAGTACTTCCCCTGAATCCCTGCTGCTTTTTCTCAGGATGTCCAATCTCATTTAGTACTCAAAACACTTAACTTGCTTTACAGACACTTATTTCCTCCAGTTGGAATGGTTTTTCAAGGGTCAAGTAGGGAATCTGATGTTAACTTTTCAACAATGCAGAGACAGGGTAAACCATAAATATTTAAATATTTCGTTCCTCTGGTCTTTACCCATTTTGTGATATATGCTACTTTCCAGACAACCCACACACAGTAGTTATTCAATAAATGTTTGTTAAAAGAAACTTTGTAGACCATTTAGTCTAAACTTGGCCCCAATAAAGGATTCCTTGTAAAGCACCCTAGAAAGGCTACCATTCATCATTTGCATAAACACAGCAACACAACACTTACCACTTTGTGAAGGGGCCTAATTTATTCCCTCATTAGAGGGTTTTCACTGTTACCGAGCTCCTTTCCCAGAAGCAGCAGCAGTAGACACTGCAACTAACTTCTCTAAGCACTGCACACCCTTCCCAGCACTTGCCACGGCTAGGAAGTGGCAAAGCCAGGACTGGAACCCAGGCCTCCTGTGCCCAGGCACTGAGCCACTGCTCTGCTCCATCCACTGGCTCCTCTGCTGCTGCCCTCTGAGTACAAAAGAAACCTTCTCCACGGCAGGCCTTGAAGATGAGGATGTGTGATCCCCCTTCCTGATCAAGAGTCTAACGTCTCACCACGGCTACCCACAAAGACCCCGGCCTCCCACAGAAGCCTGTGCCCTCTAGTCAGTCCCTCCGCCTGTGTGGCATCTTTTACTTCAGTCTGACTTTCAAAAGGCCACGCTCTCGTTCCACTCTGTCTTTACATGTTACCGCACGATCCCTCTCCCCACCTGATCTTCCAGAGCCACTTCAAATTAGGCCTCCCCGGAGACCTCTCCAGCCACAAGGAGTGCCCTTTTCGGTCCAGCACTGTTCTTAATGAATGCTTCCCTCCCCTTGCACTGTTAACTTCCCAGGAGAGACAGCTGTGTTTCTGCAATACTCCTCTCATCTTTACGTCTGCTGTTCAGTCAATACTGGGTGGAGCTACTGTACATGGCTTCGGCACTTATCCTCCTTTGGAAATAATCTGACTAAAAAACTAATAGCAATTCGGATGCAAAAAGTATGAACTACAAAGAATCAAGCCCAGTTAAAATAATAATATGCTTATTTCTTCTTTTTATTTTTCAATAGTTATATATTTCTTAAAAAGAAACTAGACAGATATGCTACATTTATAGAGTAACACTGGGGTAAAATGTATTTCTCTGGTATTTGTTTATTTAAAATGACTATTCTCTAACTGGGCACCTTTTTATTTAACAAGCTATCAGATTATCTGAACTGGACTCATCACACATTTCACATGTCAATCAGGAGAGGCTGATATGATGGGAAAACAAACAAAGCACCCAGAGGTTTATTCCTTGCTCTCGTGACATATCCCACCTAAGCTGGGTCTAGGGGGGCAGGCTGGGCAGAGGGGGTCCACTTAATCATTCAGGGATTCTGGTTGGGAGGGGCGCCACCCTCTGCCACCCAGTTCAGGGGGCCCCCGCAACAGAGCTGCAAGCTCTTATTGCTTCAGCCCCAGAATGGGACGAATCACTTCCTCGCACAGTTCACTAGCCAGAACCAGCCACGTGCGTGGTCCCATCTAACTCAAAGGCAGCTGGGAAATGGGACACTGTCACTGAGCAGTCATGTTTCTGCCACAAAGGTAGCTCTGGAGATATGAAAATGGAGCAACCCCTGATTGTGTGAAAATGTCAAGTGCATAACAGGGCATACACCATGCTATTACCTGTGCAAGAGAAGGGAGGAAAGGCACCAGAAAGTCTCAAAGCAGGCTGGCTGACAAGGGACGGGGGGTGGGGGGTGGTTAACGACTTATTTTTAACAGGTATCCTTTCACATCATATGCATGCATTATCTATTTTTAAACTCTAAAATAATTTTTAGACTGTGATATGCATATTTCAAATGAATGAATTGGGTTTTTTCAAATAAAGTTCTATCTATTCTAATAAAAGAAACACCAAATCCTTGACTCATCCTGCCTGAAATTAAACACCTGGTGTAACAGTGACATAATCACATCCTTTCATAAACCCCACTGAGAGACCCTGAACTGGCTGCTGTCTATTCTAAATAGAAACATCACTACTAAGCACGTAATGAGAAAAGTACTTAAGTTGAGAAACTGACTTCTTTTGAAAATTATTTTCCTCTTATTTCAATTTAGCAACCATTTTCTAAAGTAAAACTCCTTTCTTAAAAATATATTTTTTGGCCCTGGCTGGTGTAGCTCAGTGGATTGAGTGCGGGCTGCGAACCAGGCATCGCAGGTTCGATTCCCAGTCAGGGCACATGCCTAGGTTGCAGGCCATGTCCCCCAGCAACTGCACATTGATGTTTCTCTCTCTCTCTCTCCCTCTCCCTCTCTCTCTCTCTCTCTCTCTCTCCCCCCCTTCCCTCTCTAAAAATAAGTAAATAAAATCTTTAAAATATATATATATATATTTTTTTTTTTGCATTAAGCTGAACCCTATACAAATTTCAGCAAACAAACCCTCCTAGGTTTCCAAAAAGAAATACAATACCGCTGTTTCCAAATGCATTAAAATATGGAATGTACTGAGAAATGGTCTTTTCCAAAATCATAATCAACACCCTCAAATAACAGGGAAATACTTCGTGTGCCAGATGTGCCGGGGGCAGACTTCAGGGCTCCTGGCGAGATCACCCAGCTGCATATCTGCTCCATTCGTGCGGCTGTCTCAGACAACAGCAGAATCCCACTGACATTCAGCTTACGAAGTAAGCCATAAATTATGCAATAAGTAAATAAGCCAAGTCTCTAAAAGGAGTTCCATGATTCATTTCAATTTTTACATAAAAAAATGGGACTAAAAAAAGAAAACCCAGACTCATACCAACCCATTCACAACATTCTAAATACCAGGCTCCAAGAGAAACAGCATTTTATCAAGGTTATGTGATATCCTTATAGGTTTTATTTCTAAACTTATGCTAAGCATATTACATAGGTTTACTACACCAAGTTGGTACATAAATAGCCTATGACTATGTCTCAAGCACAATATACTGTCCACATTTATATTTTAGTGGAAAATCTACTACCAAGCATTGCTTTCAAGTATCAGCATTACGCTTTCTAAACTCAATGTGTCTGGGTGCGTGAAAAGTGTTTTTCTTATCAGGCTTTCTGCCAACAACTCAGGCTCTTCTGAAAGGTCGCAGGCACTACCATCTAACCTGTCTTTAGCTTCCAAATAGGTTTATTCAACCAATATTAATCATTTCCAAAAATGTATCTCAATCTTTCCCGTCAATCACTGCTGTAAAACAAATAACAGAAGTTGCCGAGCCCATGGGGGTCCTGTATAACCCACTATTAAACCTATCAGGCGGCCAAAAACTCCGTTTAGCTGTTTTCCATAAAATAAAAGACACACTTTTTCATTTTCACCAATAACTTTATTGATTTGGATATTTGGAGTATGTCAGCTATCCCGCACTATTGGCTTCTAGTGGGTAGAGGCCAGGGGTGCTGCTAAACATCTTCCAGTGCATAAGACAGCCCCACAGCAAAGAGTTATTTAGCCAAAATGCCAATAGTACCAAGAAACTCCTCAAACCATTTCTGAAATGTTTGATCAGCCACAGCACCTTCTCCATACACTGCACAAATCTTTTTTGTGTGTTTCAGTTGTTTTTACCTTTCTTGAAATAATAAAGCATAATACACCGAAAATGTTGCCTATCTTCTTCCATCTTCAATATTAAAATGGCTGCACATAAATTCACCAATTTTGATGTTGTTTTAAAAATGCATACTGATATGGCAGCTGTCACAATACAATCTAACCAAATTGTTTGAATGAAGTTAAAGACAACCACTAGAGCCATTGTAGGGAAACAACAAACAAACTTTTTGGCCAACCCAATATATGATGAATCATTAATTATTACATTGCCAATATTGCAACACATGAGACCAAATCCAATGTGAGTTTAGGACAAAAACAAAAATGGAAAGAAACTTTTACACTGTGTTATGTGTAAACTGAAAACAGATGGCATTAATTTGTGGCTCTGCAAACGATTTCCAGGACTTTCAAGTCACAGACAGCCATAATACCGTGTATCGCTGATTCTAAGACACTTTTTAAAAAACATTTTAACACCTCTGAAATCTTCATATGAATCACACGTTATACCATTATTACTGGTGTTTCTTTTTTAGCGGTATATAAAACAATGGTGTGGCTTTCAACTGAAGTCGACTTAGAGTCCCTGAAATACGACAATGTTAACATTAGCTAACACGGACTAGACACTGATGGTGCCCAACACTACATGCGGGTTATTTCATTTAACACCCATAACACTCTGAAGTAGCTCTATTTATTCTCCCCAATTTTATAGTCAAGAAGACTGAGGGATGAGGCCACTTATCTAAAGGCCCAGGCTGGCTCCAGCCCAGTGCTTACCACCCTGCCTCACAAACCCAAAGGAAGAGCTTTGGGGTCTGAGACAGCCAATCGCTTCTTGAAGCATGGGTTTGAAGCTCAGCCAAGTATTCTCTAAGCAGATTTTTTATACATATAGGAGTGGAAATACAGAGCTCCAAATATCAAGAACAGATATATTAATTTAAAATCTTTATTAAAGGGAGGAGTTGGTAATCATCTATCTAATGAACAATTATACTGTAGCATAAATCCAAATTTTTATTCTGTACAACCTGAATTCAATTCACAAACATGTAACATGCATTTTTCTTTCTTAAAATACCCTATTGTCTCTAGAGAAATGATGTAAAAATGCATTCCTACAATCTGAATTTTTGTTTAAATCTCAGTATTGAAATAACCCCAAATAAAACAACACTCTACAACAGCCCAGACATTCTATAATACAGATTGACAGTGCAATTTGTTGGGGTGAGTTTACATATAAAACTACCATTCCTAACTTTTGGCAAAAATGTTTGGCACTCTTACAAAAAATACATCTTTTGCTTCACACTACTGTAAGGAAGGCATACTTCCTTTTCAGAAGTTCATTAAATGGCAGCTTTACCATCCTAACACTCGGCACACGTAGAGCTATCATTATACTTTAAACAACCCAAACGGTATTGTCTACCTATTTGGTAGTTGCCTTCCTAGCACCCATGTCTCCTGTCCCTGCAAAGGCCCCAGTCCCATGTGCTGGGTGGGCCTGACACCATGCTAGATCCCAAGATGGACCCTAACTGTCCACCCAGCACATCCCATCATCCTAGTCACAGCGGTTGGTCCAGAGACGCACGAATGACCCCAGTTAGGTCAGTCAGACAAGAAGCTCCAACTCCAGGACTTCTGCTGCAGGAATGAGCTGGTTAAAGTTGGAAGCAAACAGCATGGGAGCTGCTTGCTGGCGACCTTTTGAACACAAGGGAAAGAGCCAGAACGCCTCAGTGGTCACAGCTCTGCAGGATGAAGGGACATCCGGTTCTTGGCCATGCCACTGAAACTACTTTTGGATTTTCAGTTAATTTATTGAATACAATTCTTTTTATTGAGCCAATTTAAGCTAGGTATTCTGGTAACTGCACCCAAAAGCATCCTGTTTTTAAAAAAAACTAATAAAATAGTCTGTACTGGGAAGTGTGGTGCTGTAAACACAACATGGAAGGGAACGTGAAATCTTCTGAAGAACAGGATAGGGCAGCATTCGATGACCGCCCTATTGACCCAGTTGGTCACGCAGTGACGAAGAAAGAGACCGTCCGATTGCGGTCTGGTGCCTCCACCAAGACTACACTAAAAGGACTTTTAGGGAAGACTCAAGATAAGGAAAGGTTCTGGCTACTTCTCACAGTATTTAGTGAGGACTTGTAAGGACAGAGAGAAAGGGGAAGAAAATACGCCTTTGCGGAAGGAGGCCACTTTCGGCTACAAACTGCAATTGAAGAGATGTGCAGAGAGAGAACTGGCTGACTGTAAGAGAGGAACGGAGGTGGTCACCTGGGCAGGGGATAAGACTGTGGGGTAGGGTAGACGAAAGACCCCTGACCCCTAGGCGTCTGGAGGTCAAATACTCTTGTTAGGTATTCTTATCCTAAGCATGGGAAAGGTCATTCAAGATGCAACTGCAAACCAAAGGCTGTGAACATGGGCCAAATTCTAGACTTAGGAACTTTTTGGGCTTTGGTTCAAGCCCCTGGATTGCCCAGAAGCCAAGGAGACTAGGTTTCTGGGTGTCAAAGAGACCCCAAGTCTGGGGACAGCCTGTGATTACCCAGTCCCCAGACCCCTAACTCACAATGCAGCCAAAAAGGAGTGGCCTTCTAAAACAATGCTGCCTCCAGTGGGGGAACCCTCCACTGGGACAAGGGAGAGGGGAGCACACAAGAGGCCAGAGGCAAAGGGGGCAGGATTACAGAGGGAGTTTGGTTTGATGCTGAGTGGGAAGCCACTGGAGGACTTAAAGAAAGGGAATGGAGTGATCTGACTTATGCTTTGAAAAGATTTTGAGATGCCAACAGATTAGTCATTGCCGGGGTCCCAAGGATGGGGGAGGGGTGGGTGTGGCTATAACGGGAAAGCACAAAGGAGCTTTGTGGTAGCAGTACAGTTGTTGATTGTGGTGGTTACACAAATCTACACATGTGATAAAACCGCGCAGCACTCACCACACAGACACACACACACACACACACGTGAGAGCACGTGCAACTTGTGAAATCTGGGTAAGCACTGTGAATTTCATGGATGCCGACAGTCTAGTCCCTGGTCTGGATGTGAAACTGTAGTCACGCATGATGTCAGCGTGCGGGAGGCTAAGTGAAGGGCAACGAAAGGGCCTCCCTGCACATTTCTTCGCAACTTCCTGTGAATCTACGATTACTTCAAAATTAAAAGTTAAAAACATATTGCATATCTGAAAGTTGCTGAACTACATTTTAAAAGTTCTCATCACAAAAAAAAAATGTCCTGTAACTGTAAGGTGACCAGTGTTAACTAAAGTTATTGTGGTGATTATTTCACAGTGGATACAAATATCAAATTATGTTGTACATCTGAAACTAATATATGTTACATGTCCATTATTCCTCGAGTTTAAAAATAATTTTTAAAACTAAAAGCATAACTAATAACTAATTACAGTAATAAAAGATTAAATAGGTAAAACTCACATGGTGATTGTGTGAAAAATATGTATCTAATTCTTTTTGGAGCAGATTTATTGAATTTAGGTTTATAATACAGTAGTCTATATAACTCTCTGTTCAAATCATTTTAATCCAGTACTAGTTATCTGAAAAGAAAACCAGTCTGAATCTACACAGATCTCAGGAAAAAACCTAGTATGTAGATAAACTATTATACAAGTAATAGATTAGAAACTATTCACCAAAACAAGTTATTCGAGTTTTGACTAAAATTCCTTTTTAACCATACATTACACCCACATGCAGACTAGATTCATAAATATATAAACATACGTGCTAGTGGCTGGGAGGTGGGGGGTTGCTTGCAATTTGAGTTTCAACAAGCCTGCTGGGTGACTCTGCCACATGCCAGACACACGCCAGGGTAGGTCATTCTTGTCAACAGGACAATCAATACCGCCTGCATGGGTGTGAAAATGGTGTCTTGGGAGAGAAAAAACCTTAGGTATTTCACTGTTTACACCAAAGCTATACCCTACATAAAAAAAGAAAAAAAAAGTTGCACCAGCCAAGTAGCTCAGCTGGTTAGAGTGTCATCCCAATATGGAAAGGTTGCAGGTTCAATCCACGGTCAGGGCACATACAAGAATCAACCAATGAATGCATCAACAAGCAGAACAACAAATTGATATTTCTCTCTCTCTCCCCCCTTCCACACTCTCTAAAATCAATTTAAAACATTTTAAGTTAAAAATAAAAGATGTCTAAGGCTGCCATTTAAGGTATGGATTGGAGAAAAGTGAAAGTTGTACATCAGCACAACCTCTTTGGTAAAGCGTTTGATGGCTTTGTTGAAGTTGAACACCTATGCCCTAGCATTTCCATTCCTAGGTACACACCCAATAGAAATGCATACACAGCCTCGCCAAAAGACACACGTGAATGTTTACAGCAATAATGCTCATAATAGCCCAAACCAGAAACTACCCAATTGCCCATGACCCAGTAAAGGGATAAATTATGGTGTATTCACATAATACAATACTATTCTGCAAAATGGATGAATGATATACAACCAAACGCAAAGATATGGGTAAATCTCATGAATATAATGTTGAGCAAAGAAAGCCAGTTCACAAAAGAATGTATACTGTATGACTCCATTAACATGAAATTCAAGAACAGGCTGTCATAAGTCAGCACAGTGACTACCTGTGGGGGTGGGGAGTAGAAACTGGGAAGGGAGCTTGTAGGGTATTTCGGGAACCAGTAACATTCTATTTCTTGATATGGATGGGCTTTTCCAGCACTACTGACATCTTGGACTGGACAACTCTCTGCTGTGGCATCTGTTCTGTGCACTGTAGGATGTTTAGCAACATCCCTGGTTTCTACCCACTAGGTGCCAGTAGCACCCACAAAGTTGTAATGATGAAAAATGTCTCCACACATTGCCAAATGTCCCTTGGGAGGCGAAATTGCTCCCAGGTGAGAGCCGCTGACGTAAGTTACAGTTACACGGGTACACTGAGTTTATAAAATGTCACCGGCAAACTGTGCACCACTCTTATCTGTATGGATGGATATTTCAATACACAAAAGCAGAAAACCATTCAGGAGACAACTGTTGCAGGCACCCAAGTGAGAGGTGATGCTGCCTAGGACCAGGGTGACAGTGATGGAGACGGACAGAAGCAAAAAGGTTCAGGATATGAAGTAAGAGCTGACAACTGCTAGAGAACAAGAGAGAAGAGAATCAAGTAGGAACCCAAGTTCCTTGTCTGAGCATCTGACTGGCTGATGACAGCACATACTAAGAGCATCGTGGGGGATGGTTATGGGGGACAATAAAATCACAAGTTATCCCGAGGCAACAGATGTGCTGTTCCCGTACAGGAAAATGGAACATGTCCTCCGGGCTATAAAGACTACAATCTACTTCCCATTCTCAACTCTTTCAAACAGTATTCTTTGATGTGATCCTCTGACCTCTCTCCACCACTGTACACAAGTACACTTGTCATTGGCCACCCCTAAATCGCCAGATCGTGAGGTGCTCCGTGCTGCCCTGACAGAACGACTGGCCACCCTCAGCACCGCTCCTGTCGCTGAAGCTCCAGGCAGTGGGCACAGAAGCAGGGCAGAGGGTGCACCAGCCAGGAGCAAGAGCAACGTTAGCAAGTCGCCTTCCATCCCCCCCGTAGGGTCCACCAAAAGGAGGACTTTTATAATCAATCTTTTTACATCTCTGAAATAAGAAATAAATAATACTGTAGCAAAATGGTTTGGGTTGCAAGTAACATTTAAAGAAAAAAGGGCAAGAAGCATCTGTCCAAGTAAGAGATGATTACAGCTGAACTAGAATGGGAGGGAGTATCGACAAGACACAGCCCTGATAAAGTGTGGTGGCAGAAATGACAGGACTTGAGGACAAATTAGATATGAATGACAATGAGTCTTGATTTTTAGTTGAGCAACTGGGTAGACCTGATGAAATGCAGAAGACACGGAAGATGATTTCTGAGGAGTGGAATCAAGAAGACTGTCTTGGACATGTGAAGTTTAACGCGTCTACTAGGCACGTTTAGGGAGGACAGCAATGTCACCTTTCCAACCCTGCATGATCATGGAGGAGAAAAGCGACCTTGCCTCCGAAAAGCTCACCTAAATTAGCGAGTGTGAATTAGCCTGACTAAAGCCTACCAATGTCCCTTGAGTATACGTGAGCCTTCTCCTGCCCGTGACCGTTGATTTCTTGTAAAGCACGTGAATTTATTAGAGCTGGGTTAAGTGTACCTCTGAGCATTTTTTTTAAATCCGAATATGAAATGGTTACCCATTTAGGACAAGAGAAACTATCCTTTTCTCTCCTGTAAAATGTGTTCTTAAATAAGAAAACTGCATGCTAACATACTTTTTTTTAAACCTAGAAATAAAAACACATGGAAAAAAACCCCAAAACCTTTTTGATCTTGGCTTGATATTTTGGCTCAAATGATGAACTGTATAGGAGAACTCTTTGGAAACTATGAAACGATATAAGATTTCAGGTGTTAATAATACTGGCTTGAATAAACAGGCAACAAGCAATTCTCAAATCTATAATTTGTAGGTAATAACATGTAGAAATACAATCCAGTAAAATTTAGGATATTTATCCCAATGATCTAGTACGAAAGAAGGCAATAAATTACCTACAGTTACTTTTTCTTTTATAGAAAAAGCAAGAGATAACCCCAAATGACATTCCAAATAAAAGATACAAAGCAGCACTATTATTCAGAATTAAGACCCCAGTCTTTCAAATGCCTCACCATAGACAGCAGGTCTAAGGAAGACCAGATTTCTGAATCTAGAAAGAATCATTTAGGCTTACTTTAAACCATGTTAGAACAATTTTTTTTTTTTTTTTGGAGTTGGGGTAGGGGAATTTCAGTATCAGAATGAACATATGCTCTAGGAAAATAAGTTTGTTCAGACGTACAGAGTATGCAAAGTATTTTACTCTCTAGAACCCAGGAATCTTCCTGGTAAGGAAATATATACATAAGCACACGGGTACTGGATGCCCTTAGAAAGTATTTTAGATCTGAGAAGTACTATGGCACAATTATTTTGAATTTTCAGAGCACCTGCTGTTGAAAACAATCACTAGTGGCAACAAATGCACTAGTTGTTCTAAAAACTCTTAAGAGCTGTAGAGTCTTTATTGTTAACATTTTTAATTGTTGAAAAGAAATATGCGTTCAAGAAGGGGAAGAAGAGAGGTTAAACAGTACAACAGGAACACAGGGAAAAGACTCTCTCACCTGGATGCTCAGGTTCCAGAGGAAATCACAATCAATATTTTCAAGAGTATCCTTGCACCTATACAAATGCACCTATAAATCCACTTTTATTTTTGTTTTGTTTTATTATTCAAACAGCATGTACAATATCCACTCTTCTGAATCATGTTTTCCTTCACTCAATACTATATCTTGGAGAATGTTCCATATCAGAATATAAAGCACTATTTTATTTTTTTTTACTATCTTATTCTTTTAACAATTGCACATCCCTGGGGATATCCCATAATTTATTTAACTAGTTCTCTATTTATGCACATGTAGGTTGTGCTTAGTCTTTTATAATTTCAAACAATGCTGCAATAATACTGCACAGAAAACTGCACATAAATGTGTGAATATATCTGTAAGAAAAACTCCTAGAGGCAGGACAGTTAGATCATAGGGTACGGACATTTGTCGTCTGATGTCCATATGCTATTGTATCAATTTACATCTCAACCACCCATGTAAGAAAGTTTCTGCTTTTCTACACCTTTGTCATAATGACATATTTTCAAACTCTTTGGTCTCTGCCAATCAGCTAAATGAGAACTGTTTCACCTTTAGTTTTAATTTGTACTTTGCTCAGTATGAATAGGGCTGAATCTTTTCCTATGTTTGAAATCTATTTTCACTCTTTTCTGTGAATTGTCCATATTCTTTGCCAAATAGATTACTGGTCTTTTACTGATTTTGTTTCTTCTCTTTTTTTCAAGATTTTATTTATTTTTCAAGAGAAAGGAAGGGAAGGAGAAAGAGAGGGAGAGAAACATCAATGTGTGGTTGCCTCTCATGCCCCGCCCTACTGGGGACCTGATCCGCAACCCAGGCATGTGCCCTGACTGAGAATTGAACCAGCGACCCTTTGGTTTGCAAGCCTGCACTCAATCCACTGAGCTACACCAGCCAGGGCCTTTTACTGACTTTGAAAGCTCTTTATGAATATTAAGGAAGCTAGACTTTCATTTTCATACAGATTGTAAGTTGTTTTCCCTAGTTTGCTTTTGCATATCGATTTTTATCCATTTTATTTTTCCATGCAGAAATTTTCTATCCAAACACTTGATGAAAGGTTTCTCTCTCTCTCTTTTGCTTATAATTGTTTTTCAGCTGATTCTTTTGGATTCAAGAAATAAAATCGTATCTCCTGCAAATAACAGCAATTTTGCTTCCTGCTTTCTGTCTTCCTCTAGTTAATAAGGACTGTGATCGTTTACACCCCTGTATTGTTCCTGATTTGAATGGAAAGGCTTCCAAGGTTTCATAATTGAAGATGATGCTGGCTTTGGCTTGTAACACAATCCTTCTAAGGGACTTTCTGAATGCACAGAGAATGTAACAACCCGTTCTTGAGTATTATTTTTCCTTGTTTGTCAATAGGTCCCATGGCTTTTCTTCAGTGTCAATGTACATCATTAGCTTTAGCGTTTGCATGATGGTTTAAGAATAGGAAGTAACAGGAATCTAGGACTCTGTGTTCACATTGTGTCACTCTATAAATAATTCATAACTAACTCATCAAAACTAATTAATATCAAGCCCTTGTGCAATATAAAAAGGCAGATATCTTGCATGATTCAAGACAGAAAAACTGAGCCATGAAAAGCTTATAATTCCACTCACCCCCTCTCTTCATTGTGGTACTTTTTGTGAGTTCGAAGTATATAGACCTTCTGATTCCCAATCCAGTGTTTACGCCACAAGAAAGCACTGCAGCCTTTAGAGGATTTAGCAGATGCCCAACATACGAAGAAGAAAGCAGACTGCCAACTACAACCCTCAGCTTCACAACGTTCTCTTCCAGGCTCCTGAAAGCAACCTCCAAGTTGGACTCAGGAGCTTCAAACATCTGAAATGCATCACCCAGCAGCCAGCACAATAGGTTCGTACTCAGTGATACAGGCACGATGTTGCCGACGTTTCTCAGCCAATTAGAATTCCTTTCAGCTGCAATGGAGGTGAACACAGCTGGAATTGCAGAGTGGGGTGCAACTCCAGCCACACTGATTGTACATTATTTAAGCCTTGTTTTAAAACAAAAGGATTTTCCCCTTTAATCCAGAAATATGGAAACAATGTTCCACTTAGCTTAAATATCTAAATTCAGTTAAATTGCATCTGTAGACACAACAGTAATTCCAACACTTCAAAAAGATTTGCTTGACCCACACGGGTAGGAGCTTTTGTTTCTGTCTAACAGCTCTGCAGCTCTCCTCTGACTAGAATGGCCTTAGGGACCGGCCAGCTAGAGTCAGAGTGCCATGGACAGCAGGCCACTTTAAGTTCGGGGCTTTCTCTCAATAAAACACACAAGTCAACTAGTAATTTCAGTTGTTCAGTGACCAAGACAACCCACATATTTTTAATTCTCTATTTGTTAAAATGGTTTTGAAATTACAAAAACTTGATCCAAATAAGAATCCTAAAAGTTAGGGTTTCTCAACTAGAAAATATGAAATTATTGTATCCATTTCAGAAAGCTTTTTGAACGTCCCTCTCAGTCTGGCACTCACTCAAATGCACGATTCAGCTGTTTAACTTTTACCCAGTGCCCACAGACGGGTTACTCAACAGCCAGTCCAGGTGACTGGTTCGTCGAGCTGATGTTGAAATACCGTGGGTCAGCCTTTCTTCCTTTCTTAAATTCGTGATGAAACACTCCTTCGCCAGTGACTCAGCCCCCAGCACCTCCCTGGTTCACACGATGTCCCACACTAGAGCCTGATAGCGCAGTCAAACAGAGAGAATGAAAATGTGCAGAAGAGAGGGAAGAGCCCCAAGTCCAGACACCGCTGTCATGGGTGCAAAAGAGAAGTTCTGGTCTCTGACAAATAAACCTGAAGTCACGAGTTCTGCTCTGGTGGGTCACAACTACCATATCAGTGCAGACAGAAATAAAGTACATGAATACTTCACTTCTCAAGTCTGCTAGTTGGGCCAAAAAATTAAAAAGGAAAAAATGAATTAAAAAAAGGTTTTTCTAAGACAATACGAATGTGATCAAATCACAAATAAAACCAATAATTGTGCTGCATTTAGCAGAATGTGACTAATTTTAAAGTATAAATGCAATTTAAGTTTTGCAATAGTATTTGATTTAACCCACACCACATCCTTAAAGAATTCAGCTCAGAAAAGTGCCTTGAGTGTACCTCATAAACTTGAGGCTGACCCTGAGAAAAATACACAAACTCAGGTGCAATGCAAGGCTAAACACTGATGGTTAGAAATATCTTACCCAAGCTGTAAATTGTTCAAAGTTCTGCCTGCCTGGGAGAAGGGGAGTTTTTTGCTGGCACAAACTGACAAAGACAACACTCTTAACAGCTTTATCTTTCTTAAGAGAGACATAACTATTTCGAATCAATCAGGTCACCTAACTGTTATTGATCAATTAAAGTTATTAACAACTATTTCTCTTCAAGTTGCATCATCTGGATGCCAAAACGCAAGCCAGCCTCACATCACATGTGCTACAACTTTAAAAATAGCCTCTATTCCCATATGCTATCAAGGAAGGTCTCCCTCCTCCCTCTACTTGCAGTTGGATGTTTACTCTCTTCACAACATGCAGTCACGATCCAAAAGATAAACAAAACACAAGAAGGTCAGAGGACTTCAAGGCATTAAAAAAAAAGTTCAGACATTTGGTATTTCGACTAACTGGTTAATACTATAATAAAATGTAATTTGTTTGAAGAGGACTGTGGAACCCTTAGAGCTCAAAATTCCATTCTTTTACCCAAAATGGCTTAAATAACGTATCTGGGATTCATTTGTGTACCATGTAAGAACAAAGTTTTTGCAAATCCTGCTCGAATTAAAAATAAAAATGTTTCCCAAGTGTTTGATTTGCCAGCGAACTCTAAAATGTCTGTAAGATAATGCTCTTTAACAAAGATTGCTCTATTTTGAAAATATCTTGCTCCAAACCTACTGATACCTTTAAAAACTTTTATCCTGCTAAATTACCACAAAGACGTTCATTAAGATTATATTCCTTTAAATATAAATACTAAAACATTTGCCCTGGCTGGTAGGGCTCAGTGGAGTGAGTACCAGCCTGCGAACCAAAGGGTTGCCCGTCCCATTCCCAGTCAGGGCACAGGCCTGGGTTGTGGGCCAGGTCCCCAGTTAGGGGCGGGCAAGAGGCAACCAACCCATCCATGTATCTCTCACACATAGATGTTTCTCTAACTCTCTCCCTCCCTTCCCCCACTCTAAATAAATAAATAAATAGATAGATAGATAGATAGATAGATAGATAAATAAATAAAACACTCATTCTTTTACTGGTTAGGCCAAATTTCCAAAGCAGTTCAACAACTACCCAAAAGTTCTCAAAAACAAAAAGCATTCCACAGGAAGAAAAATAAAGAAATCATAAATGTAAAAAATACACAAAAGTAATGCTTGTCATAAACCAAACACAAATTTCTGAATATCACCCCTGAGACCTAACAGAAAACATAAGCACCCAATCGTAATTTGGAATAAGCCAAATGAATAAGTCCTGTAAGAAGGAGAATCAAAGAATGTTTTATATGGAGTTGAAATCTCATTTTATCTATAAGGAAACTGAGGCCCAGAAAGGTTACATAATTTGTTCCACGTTGTGCAATTTATGGTAGATCTAACAAAATCAAGTCTCTTAATTCTAAATCCAATGTTCTACTCACAACCAAACACAACTATAGCTGTGGGCCCCAAAGTTCTAAATGCTTTCGTAATGCCCATGTCTTCATATTTTGCAGTGAATTATGCTCTGTGTGGTATTCACTGGTTAGAACAGTTCTCATTTCTAAAAATCATTTTTTCTAGTATCACATGTGGAAATAAACTTTGAAACCTGTAACAAAGTACACACTCTTGAAGGATGGCGAGCCAACCTGCCAGAAGTGAAGGTATTTCAAACTTCCCCGACAATCATGGGGCCAAAACCCAGCCTGCCTTCAACAGGATGCCCAGTTCCAACATTCTCACCTGAGCTAACTAACGTCCAACAGACAGCTGGCGTCTCAAGTGTCCAGGACCCTCCCAAACCCTCACCCCGTTTCAGGGACAGCCGCCCTCTGTTGTATGATTAGTAACACCAACAGGGGGAAAGGGGAAGGATTTTCTGGGAAAAAAACAGTCATCGCCTGATCCTTCAATATTAAATGATATTAAAACTCTTGAAGCATTTTTGAAACATTTCTACATCTATAACCTCTAAATTCCTGAATCAAAAGCAGTTTGGGAAGACAAACCAAGCCCTCTCTTCCACAAGGAAAAGGCCCACACCCAGACCTGCCCATTAGAATTAATACTTACACACCTGACACAAACATTGCAATTAAAACCTATTACTGCTAAAACATTAATTGCATTTCTACCAAAATTCGCAAAATCAGTTACTTTTGCTTTCAACAAGAAAACTGAAACCATTCTGATGTCAATTATAGATTACTTTGTAAATGAAAACCAAATTAAAGTTGTCAGTAAAGTTTTACAAGCATTACAAAGTCAAAAAGTGACTTTTATGTAACCATAAAAATAACAATGTATCTACTGCATCTACAGAACTAAAAGTGTTTCCAACAAGCCCCGCATCACAGGATCATGTTTCTCCAGGAGCAAAGACCCCTGGAATCTGCCTGTTACTTTACAAAACCAGGGTCTGGGTTTGGATCCAAATCATCACCTGAGCTGGTTATATTATCTGATCATAACCTGATCTCTTCATACCTAAAAAATTTATAATACTCTTCTTGAAACAAAAAGAAGTGGATCATGCAACTACTGTGACTTTCAAAGGATATTTTAGTTTGAAACAATTACCCATTGCTGTTTTCACAGATTTATCAATGATTGAAGGCTATGCATCTGCCAAAAAGTGTCCAAAATGCTCACTGTCTCTCTGAAAGGGACTCTGACTTTGGAGTCCTCATCAGAAGGGCCACTGAACAGAAAAATCCAAGGGAAAACCCCTTATAGGGATTAGCCTGAACTTTTTATTTCCTTTTCAGAGCTGGCAATATTCGAGTTTGGAAAGTCCCCCAACAGAACGGTATTTGCAACACTACAATCCCGCCTCAGCTATGAAGTTAAACAGTGAAGCGGGCAGCAGCCCCTCAGGGGTGACGAGGGAGAAGCGGCACAAGAGGACGCAGACTGACCCAGGATCCCTGGAGCCCGCTGGCGAGGGCCCCCCAGCAGACATCGTTGGCATCTGCACACCTCCACACCACCCACCACGTCGCAGGCCCACAGCAGAGCTTCGCGCTCACTCTCGAAGGTGGCACTACAGAGCCACCTAGGAGACAGGCATTTCATTGAAGACTACATGCGAGTGAATCAAGGAGCCTGCAGTCGTGCAGTTGTGCTGCTGCCGCCCGCGTGTGTGTGTGTGTGTGTGTGTGTGTGTGTGTGGCGGGGGGTGGGGGTCAACGCCTAATCCGGGCTCAAGGGTTGAGGGGGGCGGCGCGATGGTAAAGTGCAATGCAGACAATGCAGAAAAGAATGGAAGCAGCACAGTCAAGGGCAGACGGCGGCCTGGCCTAAGAGAGAGGAAGTGGACTAGACCGAAGAGGTCTCGACCGAGGGGAGGCGAGGAGGATGGGCCGGGGAGAAGCTCCAGGACAGGACCGAGGAATCGGAGGCTGAACGAAAGGGTGGAGGCC
>PVIA01014964.1:0-24592 GCA_004024845.1 Tonatia bakeri | reverse complement strand
TGAAAGCACCACTCCTAGCCCCACTTCAACAGAAAGTAGCACAGTTACAACAATGGCCACCGAGTCAAGTACCCCAATGACATCCACTGCAGACACCACCACATCTACAGCATCCACCTCTGTGACCATCTCTGCACTGACAACCTCTACAGAGGCTACATCATCTCCCACAGCTTCTACAGGCAGTTCCACCTCTACTGTAGGGACTACTGGAGTTGTTCCATCCTCAACAACTCCGACTGAAAGCACGACTTTTAGTCCAACTTCCACAGAAAGTAGCACAGTTTCAACAACGACCACTGAAACCAGCACCCCACTGACATCCACTGCAGACGCCACCACATCTACAGCATCCACCTCTGTCAGCACCTCCCCTCTGACAACCTCTACAGAGGCTACGTCATCTACCACAGCTTCTACAGCCAGTTCCACCTCTACTGTAGGGACTACAGGAGCTGTTCCATCCTCAACAACTCCCACTGAAAGCACCACTCTTAGCCCAACTTCCACAGAAGGTAGCACAGTTACAACAATGAGCTCCGAAACGAGCACCCCAGTGACATCCACTGCAGACACCACCACATCTACAGCATCCACCTCTGTGAACACCTCCCCTCTGACAACCTCGACAGAGGCTACGTCATCTCCCACAGCTTCTACAGGCAGTTCCACCTCTACTGTAGGGACTACTGGAGTTGTTCCATCCTCAACAACTCCGACTGAAAGCACGACTTTTAGTCCAACTTCCACAGAAAGTAGCACAGTTTCAACAATGACCACTGAAACCAGCACCCCACTGACATCCACTGCAGACGCCACCACATCTACAGCATCCACCTCTGTCAGCACCTCCCCTCTGACAATCTCTACAGAGGCTACGTCATCTACCACAGCTTCTACAGCCAGTTCCACCTCTACTGTAGGGACTACAGGAGCTGTTCCATCCTCAACAACTCCCACTGAAAGCACCACTCTTAGCCCAACTTCCACAGAAGGTAGCACAGTTACAACAATGAGCTCCAAAACGAGCACCCCAGTGACATCCACTGCAGACGCCACCACATCTACAGCATCCACCTCTGTCAGCACCTCCCCTCTGACAACCTCTACAGAGTCTTCCTCATCTCCAACGCCTTCTACAGTCAGTTCCACCTCTACTGTGGGGACTCCAGGAGCTGTTCCATCCTCAACAGCTCCGACTGAAAGCACCACTCCTAGCCCCACGTCAACAGAAAGTAGCACAGTTACAACAATGACGAGTGAAACGAGTACCCCAGTGACATCCACTGCAGACACCACCACATCTACAGCATCCACCTCTGTGAGCAGCTCCCAGCTGACGACTTCTACAATGAAGAGCACCACTCTGTCTACTTCTAGTACTCCACTAACCACACCATGTAAGTAAGTTTTTGAATTTATGTGTTTGAAGCATTTTTTTCTCGTCTCTCTTGTGGTGTTTGGTTTTAAGTGTGTACTTACTTACCTCCTTGCTCTTACTTGTCTTCCATTAGAGAAGTACCTGCGCAGTGTTTTGACTGTATTATTCATTTCTCTCTATGTTTAATGTTGTTACCTAGGTCACTCTTTTTAGAACGAAGTTTACCTCTCCTAACCTGGACACCCACCTTCACTTCCCACTACCGTGTCCACACACCTCATTTCCTTCCGTTTATACTCTGCCAGTGCCTGTTCTATTGCATTTTATATATTATGATATCATTAACTTGTGGCTTTCATTCTCAGTTTTACATCTTTTTAGAGTTTTCCTCATTCCTTTTCGTCATGTTTAAGTGAAAATTTTTATTTTTTTTTGTTTTGTTTTGCAGGAGATGTTGCCAATAGTATTCACTTGTCCCTTTGGCAACATTTGCTCTGCCACCTTCCACTTTTATTTTGTTTCAACTTATCCTCTGAGCATCCACCGTAGAAGCAAAAGAAGGTTCATTTCCATCCACTCTGAACTCATGTCCTTGAATGTTTGTCCTTATGCCTATATCTCTTCTCTTTGATTCTAGAGATTTTACTCAGCTCTCTTCACTCTGGTCAGAATGAGAACTGCCTGTCCCACTTCATGCCCACAGTTGTAATATACTGTTATTTTATTGTATAGAGTATACAGTATATGGCATACTATTACACCAGTCAGTGTTATTATGAGATTGGGAAAGGGTATTTGACATGCATTGAAGGGAGTACAGTAGGTCTTCAAATAATGTCTCATTCAACTTCATTCTATTATAATATTAATGAGATGCCTTAGGAGCTTAACTCTTGTTTATGTCAGTCAGTTTATGGTGAAATAGGTTTTATTTTACATTATTTTAATTTGCAGAACCTATTGATATTGTTAAGTGAGGACTTGCAGTGTGCTAGTTAAAATAGTTGAAAGCTTTTCTGATTTAAATGAACACTAGATATCCTTACAGACATATGACCTGTGTCTGACACTGCCCAATCTGTCTTGAATTGATAAAGAGGAAAGGCAGTTCTTCAGTTTTTGCCTGCTGAATTTTCTCAAGGCTTTGTAAATTGTTTCTCTGTTGAGTTCTGCCTTGCCTGACCTTCCTAGTATGTGGCTTTGTTCTCTGGTCTCTCTGCAATGCGTGGTTGTCTTGGTGAGTTCTCTCTGGTTCTTAGGCAGTGGACTGAGTGTCTTCAGAAGGGAGCGGAACGCTTTGTGTTCCCAGGAAATCCTGCAGGTGTTTCACAGTGAATGCCACGTGGCTGTGTGACTGCTGAGTCCAGAGTGAGTTTTGGTCATCTCCCTGAAGGCAGATGGTCCTTTCTGTCTTCCTCCTATCTCCTCGAGGTTGGCTTTATCTTTAGACTGTTGGGCAACAGGTGAATGCCGCCCAGCAGCTGCTTTTGCTTTACGCACAACTATGGGCTTAAGCACTTTGATCCAGTCTGGACGTTCTTCAGTAAAGGGAGAGTGGGGGGAGGGAGAGGATTTATGAGTCTCCAGTGTGCCCAGGATGCTTGTGTCATCTCTCACATTCTTCCTGAATGTCTTGGACCAGAGGCTGTAAGCAGAGGAAGTTTGATGTGAGTGTTATGGATGTGGCCCCTGCTCTCTGAGTCTGGTGGGGTAGACCAGGAGACAGAGGTAGGGCAGGGCTTTGCAGAGTGCATGCACCCCTCACGTGCCTCCCCAGAGGAGCCATACCTCAAATTCTGGTCTTCATAGGCACAGGTCTTTTCAAGAAAAGCCAAAAAGAGCAGAACTTTTGATTTCCCAGGTTGGTTGGCCTAGATATTTGAGAACTGTCTATAACCACTTCCTATCTTTAAACTAAGTCTGCACTCCTCCCTCAAACTCCATGTCCCAGCAAATTAAAAATGGGTCAGAAACAGTCACAATGGCAATGATGCCAGGACAAGCTCCTCTGAACCGGGCATTGAAGGGACAATGCCATGCTTATTCCCAAGCTTGGTGGAGCCCAAATTGATGAAGTTCCCTGAGTTCTCTTCAGTCTCTGTATCTCTTCTTCTCATGCTCAGTCCTGACGGTGTTGCCCCCACTTCCCACAACACCAGGTTTTTCTTCGTTTGATTTCTGGGGCTGAAGGAAAGCATTCTGAAAATAGGACTCCACAACCAGATCAACTCTGCTTCCACGTGGAACCTTCGCCTTGCCCCACCTCACTTCTCCCATCTGTAAAGTGAGGAGAAAGCTGCCTGTCCCACCCAGGGGCTCAGAGAACATCAAAGTAGATTGTGGTCTGTGAAAATATGTTGCAAGCTATCAAGCACTGAACAAATACATGTGGTTGAGATGGGTTTTGTCCCTTTCAGTGATGTGCCTCAACGGAGGGACATGGAATGGGAAGGCCTGTGAATGTCCCCCTGGCTTTGGAGGAGTTAAGTGCCAGTCTAAGATAGAGGTCTGCCAGAATGGAGGCTCCTGGGATGGAATCAAGTGTGTGTGCCCCAGCGTCTACCAGGGGCCGAAGTGTGAGGAGGTGGTCTCGAGCATTGAGATAAGTGAGTAAAACTGCAGGGCTCTTTCTTCCCCAACCCTGGGCCCCACCTCCATGCTGGGCACCCACTCCTGCTCCTTCTTTGGTAGGAATATGGCCTCCTCCTGGGGCAACAATGATTTTACCCAGTGGTAAGAAAGTTGAAATGTTTTTAAAGTGAATAAATCAAGAAGGTATAGTTTGGAACAAAATGCAAATTTGGTACAGACTTTTACCATAAAATATACTTAAAATAAGTGAGTATATGATGGAGAAGAATACAAAAAGTGTATAGAATTCTCTAACAGAATATAAGACCCAAGGTCCCTTGGGCTCCACTGCAAAGCCATGACGAGTACATTGTACCTCCTCTCTCCAGGGGCACTCCGGTGAGATCTGAGTGGGGGTTGGGGGTGGGAGACCAGGCTACTCCCCCACTCAGAGCAGAGTCGCCAGAGGTATGGGTCTCCTGGGTAGGAAGTTTAGTGGGTCCTGCCCTCAGTGATGCTATTGTCTGACCCTCTCAGACACTGTCTCTGCCGAGATGAAACTGAGTGTAACCGTGACCAATTTGGGTTATACCGACAAGCTACAAGACCGGTCTTCTCCAGAGTTCCACAATTTCAACAAATTATTCACAGAACAGGTGGGCCTGGGACAGCAAGTCCCCATTGCTACTCAGATCTCCCCAGAGAGGGACCTCTAAGGGTTAAGAACGTAGATGAAGGTCATGTTAGAGGTGTGGGAGTTTCTCAGCTCACCGCTTCCTCAGGGCTTGCCCTGGAGGGAGGGGTGGGAGGGCAAAGACAAAGCAAGGTTCCAGCTGGGGCTTCCCAGGGGTCCCAGGGGCAGGGCTGGTCTCTGGGGAGAGACATCTTTGCTTGGACAGAGTGACCCTGTCCTCTGGGGGTGGGGGACAGGGAGATGCTGCATGCCCATCCTCTGCTCCCCTGAGGTTCTATGGAAAGGCCTAGCAGGCCTCCAGGTGGGGCCTCTGGGATAACAGTGGCCTCCTTTCCTTTCAGATGGACCTAGTTTATGCTGAAATCAGTGAGTATGAAGGGATTAACATCACACAATTGATGTAAGTATCTGAGGCTCCTAGGAAAAAGGTCTATGGAGTGGAAACTTTAGTCATAATTATAAAGACAATTGTAACTGCACCCTGAATTAGTCTGCTAGAGCTGTCATAACAAAATATCCCAAACTGGATGGCTTACACAACAGATATTTATTTCTCATGGTTCTGGAGGTGGGAGGTCCAAGATCAAGGGGTCAGCAGGTTTGGTTTCAACTGAGGCCTCTCTCCTTGGATCACAGACAATCGCCTTCCCACTGTGTCCTCACATGGCCTTTCCTCTGGGCATGTGCATCCCTGGTTCTCTTTGTATAACCAAATTCCCTTTTCTTATAAAGACACTGATCAGACTGGATACAGGCCCACCCTGACAGCCTCATTTTAATTTAATAATTTCTGTGAAGACATATTGTGAGATACCGGAGGATTAGGGCTTCAACATATACGGTTTGGGGGAACACAATTCAGCCCATAAAACCCTCTAACAATGATAGTTTCACATACATTTTTCAATGGAAAGCTCATAACCACTCTGTGAGTGAGGCCGGTAGGGCTGTTCCCATTGTGCAGATGAAGAAACTGAGGCTTAGAGAGCTGTAGTGAGTTGCTTGAAGGGTCATTTACAGGGTGGTAGTACCAAGATACCAACACACCAGAACACCTGAAGGCTACAACTTGTGTGATGGACACCCCATTAGTCTTCACTGATGAAGCTAAATAACTTAGCTTGCAAAGGGAAACCCCTAGGACAAAAGATGTCCGAGTTCACAGTTGTCCTATATTCACTCCTATTCACCTAGAATAGGATTCTGCCCTCACAGAATCTTTACCCTGTTACTGATCCCAACTTCATTAAATCCTTGGGAACACAAGGGAGGTATGCTTTCTCATGGTTTACAGGGTCATTATTGATAATTTTCAAAAGGAACTTATAACTAAAGAAAAACATTTTTTTTTACAAAAAGCACAGAAAAATACTGTTTACCAGCCTTCATTTTTCTTCCTTCCCCAATTCTAACATGAAACATCTCTCTCACAAGAGAGGCCACCCCGGTAGACCCAGGGGGGCTCCCAGGTCTCTTCCCAGGCTGCATGCACAGCAGGTGCCAGGCCAGCCTGGGGCAGGGCAGCTCTTCGGCAGCGGCAGCGCCGCTGCTCTGGAAGAGAACAGCGTTTTCTTTCTGCCCCTAAAACTCCTCCCCCAAACCAGCATGTGCTGACCCTGTCGGACTCCCTCTTTTGTTCCTGGGGTGGGGGTGGGAGTGGGGGACTCTGTAGTGCCAGTCCTCCTCCCTGTACTCCACCTGTCCTTCAATCTCTCAGGCAACAGAGGGAGGGAGGATGGCTCTGTGGACCAGGCATTGAGCCAGCACCTTTATGGTCCTGCTAAAAGCATCGTGGGTTTTCATCTATCCCACCTCCTTAGGCAGATGGGAGGAGAGCTGGGCTCTGAAGTCTGTGAGAAAGCACACTGCAGGAAAATGATTCTTGACCAGAGGGTGGGGCATTGGGAGCTAGTGGAAAGGAAAGGAAGCAAAGGGAAGTTGTGAGCATGTCTGAGGCCCTGGCTTCTCCTAACTCTTGAGCAGGGAGTAGGGAGAAACTTTTGACAAGAATTTTAACCTTTTAGGTATCAGGGACTCCTTTTAAAATTAACAAATATTTGTGGGAGTAAAAAAAATGGACGTATGCATCTTGAAATTTTTGCATACAGTCTTAAGAGGCTCACAGTCCTCCCACCCTACCACCTAGAAATTCATGAATCCCGTAGGAGTCCCTGGTGCACCCTCTTCCCTGGTGGTCAATGGCCCCTATGGATACCTTGCCAGCAGCTGCCCAGTCTCCTGATTCAGTAAATATAGTAACACCTTAAGGTCTACCACTTCCATGGTGCCATTCTTTGGTCCATCTTCATTCCCAAGCCTTCCCTGAGTCTTCCAGGTCATATGGGTCCTACAGTGATGTGCAAGTGCAGTGCCTGGAATAGAGCCTTCACCCAACAGACACTGGGTCTTCATTTTCAACAGTCCTCCACCAGCTCTGCCTTTCCATGTGGGCCTAGAAGGCAAAGCCTGCCTGAGGAAAGGGTTGGGGAGATGAGTGCCCATTAGCCTTCGAAGGATGACCAAGGACATCTTTCTCTCTCTGCTTAGTCGTGGCAGTGTGGTGGTGAAGCATGACGTCTTCCTGAAGGCCAGTTTCACCCCGGACTACAAGGAAGTTTTAAAGAATGCCAGCAAGAAGATAGAGCAAAAAGTTAACGATATAACCAACGAACAAGTAATGGAGGATAATAACTGCACAAGTAAATTCCTAGGCTTCTGGGGAGGAGCATGAGGAGGCTTTCAAAGAATCTTTGAGCTTCTTATGCCTGGGGTGGGGGAGGGCAGAGAGGCAGGTGGGGGGAGTGGGAGAACTAAGAGACCAGAAATCAGTCCCAACCCTTATCACTCTGACTGGCAGATGCCAAGAGAGGCTCTGAAAGGAGGATGCAGAGGCAGATACGCTAAATCCCAAATCTGCACAAAAATGAGAATGAGCCTGATTTATTGCCCAACATAGATGCTTCTCAGTGCAATGAGCAGTGTGGGGGTCTTGGCCAAGGAGGGTATGGGAGAAGGAAGACACCTGGCGGGGGTCATGACTCTGGAAAGCTGGAAATGAGACTGGACTGGCATTTCCTCTTTGCAGGGACTGATTTTCACCCCCATGCCCTCCCCCCACACACACAACTGAGTCCCCTGCTAAACAAGCTCATCAGGGGCTTTGTGTCTCCTTCACAGGCATACTGTGCTTCAAAGAGAACTCCACCGAGGTGCAAAACGTTTCAATTGCCCAGTACAACCCTGAAGGTTGGTGACCCAGGGGTTTCAGGGAGGGCAGGGGAAGCAGGCAGAGCTCCCAGCCTTTTGATCATGTGCCTCCATGCCCCCTCAGAGGAATGCAAGAAGAAAGCTGGGGAAGACTTTGCTGACTACTTCTCTGTGGTGTACAAGAACCAGATACCAATGTGCATTAGCAGCTGTGAACCTGGCTTCAATATCTCCATGAACTGCAACTTTGGGAAGTGCATGATGGAGCGCAGCGGCCCGCGTTGCTAGTGAGTGTCTCACCACCCCACCTGAGGCTGGCTGCCCTCCTCTTTGCACCCCCTGGGGACCCCACTCCTCAAGACTCCAAGGTTGTGGACCGAGTCCTGGACTTTCCTGAATTCAGCCAGCCACAAAGGACACGCATGGCCAGAGCCCCAAGGCCAGGTCCAGAATGGACTGAGAATGGTTCAGTAGCCGCCCTCCTCTCCCTATGCTTTGTGTCCAGTGAGACAGAGGAGACTTTCAAGCTCTGAGGAAGCAGAGGGAAGGCCTCAGCCCTGGGAAGCCCCTAGTCAGATGGGGAGGACAAGGACTTGTTTCCAGGGAGAGATTAACATCCTCTGCTGGTGAAATGGAGAGATCACACCGACATGGGGAGGGTGGAAAGCCTGTAAAGGCAAAGGGAGTAGGAGAGCAAAGCTGTCCTGAGAGGAAAAAAATGGGGTTTAGAAAGGGCATCTCCAGGGAGAAGGAGTTGTTCTGGACCAGGTATGGGGGATTGTTCTTCCTCAGAGAGAGAGAGGTTGAAAACTAAGATGGTTACTGTGTGGGTGAAATGGTCTTTTCTGGGTTCTCAAGTTGCTAGGTGCAGCCCAGAGAAATCCGAGTTCGGCCAGCTGTTTTAGGTCTGGGTTGCAGAACCGATAGGCCTAGAGCTGGGCATTGTGTCTATTTAAAGCCCACCCATGGAAGCTGGACTTTGTGTCTGTTCATCCCCTCGGGGCCCCTTGCTGTGCATCCCAGCAATCTCTTCACCTTTTCCTCGTTATCCACTCATGGGGCAGGGCTGGTTTTGAGGCTGGGGGACTGTGGGCATTGGCTGGCCCTGACTCTGAATGGCTCCCTCTCCTCAACTGCTCCTTCTCTCCATCTCAGTTGCCTGACCACAGACACTGACTGGTACAGGGGGGAAACCTGCGAGTTTAGCACCAAGAAGAGCCTGGTGTACGGGCTCCTGGGGGCAGCAGGTGCAGTGATACTGGTTGTCCTTGTCATCATCCTGGTGTTCATGTTCCGCTCCAGAAGAGAGTTGAAAAGGTGAGCCACTGCCACAACCTCTTCCATTTGCCTCCACCTCCTCCTCCTTTCCTGATCCCTCTGTTTTTAATTATGTTGTCCTTGGGGTGGACAGAGCCAGTCCCCAGATTTTTGTTCCCATTCTTTGCTCAAAATGAGGTCTCTCCCATGTTTCTATCAACAGGCAGAAATCCAAAGTGACTCAGTTGTACAAGTGGCATGGGGAGGATGGCGAACCAGTCCATGGGACCTTCCGAAACATTGGCTTTGACACCTGTGAAGGTATTAGAAACTCTCAGTGGACTGAAAATATCTCAGTGTGGAGACTTACATCTGAGGCATGTAGGAGGTGCTGAGGGAGCACAGAGGAAAAGCATTTTCTTTTCCAAAACTTTGGGTTCCACATCTGCAGCCCTATTTCCACCACTGGCACCTGCAAGGCCCTGGATGGGGCACCAGCATACTTAGACCATGAGGAGGTGTCACAGGTTATTGGAGGGTTTCTCACAGGTTTCTCCAGACCACAAAACTGTGTCTCTGTGGAAACAGGGAAACAGAGAAGCAGCTAGGAGTGGGTAAGCTCATTAATAGGTGGGTTATAGCTCAGTAAAGTGATTACCTATAGATTTTGTTAGGTCAAATGTACATGTCGAAATGTCTAGAAATTGAGTCTTTAAATTCTAAAGAAGAAGAAAATGGAATGAGGAAAACATTTTAGTCTATCCACAAAAAAACAAGAAAAGGGAAACAAAAAAGGAAAGAGCATGACAAATAGCACAAAATGAAAGAGAAAATAATCCAATAACTATGTCAATAACTACAATAAATATACATCAGTTAACACTCCAATTAAAGGAGTAGACTTCAAAAATCCATTCACTGTGAATGAAAGGCATGTGTAAAATAGAAGCACGAAGAAAGGATGAAACAAATGTGTGGAAAACAGAGAAATACTGAAATAGCTGTTGTTCTATATGTAGCTGTATTCACTGTGGGCAAATAAACTCTAAGGCAAAAAGAATTATAAAAAATTACCAATATCTGCTGGGAAAACTGTTTACTTTGTTAAGAAGATATAACAAGTCTAACCTGTGAGTCCTATTAATACAGCTTTAAAAAAATAAAGCAAAAATTGACAAAACTACAAGTAAAAATTGATGAATCCACCAACAAGGTGAGAGATTTTTAAAAAAATAAAATCTCTTAGTAATTGGTTGATTGACTAGGCAGAAAAAATAATCAAGGATATGGAACTTCTGTGTAAAACAAGTAACAGCCTTAATGTAATTGTCGTAGACAGACTGCATTCCACAGCTGGAGAGTGTACATTCGTTGTAAGAGTATATAGAACACTTGTAAGAATCTCCACACACAAAGTCAGGAAAAAGTCTCAATAAGCTTCAAAAAATTATTTAAATCATACTATATCTTCTGAGCACAATGCAAGTTAGATATCAATAACAAGAATATTTCTGGAAAACAAAACCAAAAATCCTATCTCTTGGAAAATGTTTTTAAAGTTTCTAAAATAACACATGAACCAAATGAAAAATTATAATGGAACTTAGAAAACACTTGGATCTGAATCACAATGACAATACTTGGTTTCAAAATGTGTGGGATGCAGCTGCATCTGGACTCAGGAGTAAACTCATGCCTGAAAAGCACTTGTAGTGTGGAGGGAAAGGATGACAGGAAATCACGGAGCCAACTTCTCAATGTAGGAAGTTAGGAAAAAACAACAACAAGATAACTTCAAAGAATGCAGATGTGAAAATACAGAGCAGAAGTCAACAAACTAGAAAGTAGCAATGTAATAAAAAGAGTCAACAAATCAAAAGTCGATTATTTGAAAGGTAATAAAATTCACTGATTTCTGCTTATGACTAATGAAGAGAAAAAGGTGAAGATACAAACAGCATTAGCAATGAGTGAGGAAGTAGTGCTATGATCGCAGCAGCGATTTAAAAGCTAATAAAAGACTATTACAAACATCTTCCAACCAACAAATTCATAAACTTAAGGCAAAATTTAAAATGGTCCTAAACTGCTTTTTTAAGATTAATCAGGCTCAGATGGCTTTACAAGTGAATTGTACCAAACACCAGCAGAGCAGAGACTGATAATCTGATACAAACTCACTCAGATACTGGACAAAGAGACAATTCTCTCCATTCACATTATGAGCCTACCATAAACATGTTATAGCAAAACCAGGCAAAGGAAGTATAAGATAATAATTTTAAAGACCAAACTTACTTGTGCACATAGATATAAAGACACTACACAAAAAATGAGCACACCAAATCTAGCAGGTATAAAAAAGCACCAAACATTCAAGATTAGAATAGCTATTTATGAATTCACCACATTACCAGAATAAGAAAAAAATATGATCACTGCAATAGATGCAAAATAAAGCATTTAATAAATGTTCTTATCTGCCTATCATAAAAACTCATCCAAATAGGCATAGAATCTCCATTTCCTGTTAAAGGTATCCACACCAACACACAAAAATCACTCTCAGTGATAAAACATCAAAAGTCACTCAATTTAACCAGAGATAAGCAAACTTTTTCTATAAAGGTTATATTTTTGGGCCGTGGGTTTATGATCTCTGTCACAGCTACTCATCTCTGCTGAGGTAGCATGAAAACAGACATAGACAACATATGAATGAATGGATGAGTGTGGCTGTGTACCGCCACTTAAAATTTTTCAAAAATTCTTCACTTGTGGGACGTATAAAAACAAGTGGCAGGCTGGATTTGGCTCAAGGAGGTGTTTGACAACCCCTGTATTAAACCAGGAGCAAGTCACAGGTTATCACCAACTGTACAAATTATTGTCCTGGGTGTCCTAATCAGTACAATAAAAAATGTAGTGTTTAAATATTGGAAAGAAAAACATAAATCTGTCATTTGCTCATGCAGTTGTCTTACATGAAACCCAAAAGAATGTTAAATCACTAAAATTAATAGATTTAGCAATGTTGCCAGATATAAGATCAATTTTACAAGATGAATTACATTTCTATGAATCAGCCACAAACAGATAATGTGCAGTAATATAAAAAACACTCTTTATACAGCACCTAGAAATATTATCTAACAAAGGATGTTTAAGACTTTTCAGGGGGAAATAGTAAAATTTTATTTAAAAACATTGTAGAAAACACACATGAAAGAAAACCCCCACACTCACAAAATGGGTCAGCCAGTATCCTAAAGCTGCCATGTGCCACCCAAGCCAAGACAAATCATAATGTACTTCATGAACTTGAAGGTGCTGGTAAAGCGCTTATGGTTTTTCTTAGTTGAATTTTTTTTTAAAGATTTTATTTATTTATTTTTAGAGAGGGAAGGGAGAGGGAGAGAGAAACATCAATGTGCGATTGCTGGGGGACATGGCCTGCAACCTAGGCATGTGCCCTGACTGGGAATCGAACCTGCGATGCCAGGTTCACAGCCCGCACTCAATCCACTGAGCTACGCCAGCCAGGGCTCTTTGTTGAATTTTTAAATTGTGATTTTTTTTACATCTTTTGAGAATCAATCAAACCATTGCTGAGGTCAAGTAATTTAGGTAGCCTCTCTTGTTTGCAAAAGTTTTCAGAATCTTGAGAAGTGGACACACACCCCTCACCCCACAGTGGGTGGCATTGGAGGGAGAGATGAGAGCTTGTCTTCCTAACCTTCTTCTCCCGTGGGACCTTCTCCCTCTCTAGAACAAGAGAAGTCTATTGACCTGGACTCCATTTATAGTAACTTCCAGCCCTCCTTGGACCGCCTAGACCCTAACACAAAGGTAAGATGGCTCTGTACGGAATGCTCACCTCCCTCTGCTCTGAGACTCCATCTGCCTTCTTCCATGGTAGGATCTTCAAGAAAGCAGTCATGTTTGTGATTTGCTAGTCCAGGTGATCACCCAGGCCTACGCTGCTGGGAAATGGGCATAACTCGGGATAGCAGTGGGTGAGGGAGGAGAGCTAAGCAGCAAGGTCTACCTTTCTTAGACCCTGAGGCTTTAGGCTCAGAGGTTTCCATCTGCACTTTAAGTATGTCCTTGATGGCCAACTTATTTAGTTATTTTAATTTTCAAACACACATGAGAGTCAAAATAGTAGTGCAGTAAATACCTATATACCTAATCTAAGTCAACAATGTTTAACATGTTTAACTTATACATGAATTTGTGCTGAACCATTTGGAAGTCAGTTGCAAACAGTATGACACTTGGTAGCCATACACATTAGTATACACCTCAGAATGACATCATCACACCCAATAACTTGATAATAATTCTAGAATATCATCCAACATCCATTTTTTCAATTAACCCAGGAACATCTCTATTACCAGTTTTTTCAAATGTAAATACTACGAATTTCACTCACTGACTTCTGTTGTGTGTCTTTGGTCTTTTAACCTATGACTGGCCTCTACTTTGTCTTTTAATATACAGGGGTGCAAAAGTAAGTTTATAGTTGTTCATATGGAAAATAATACAATAATTAATAAATAATAATTTAAGAATAAACTGTGTTTTCTGTGTTCACAACCATAAACCTACTTTTGCCCACACCTGTATTAGTTTTTGTAAGACTCTAATATGGTTGTCTTAAAGAATGTCCCACATTCTGAATTTGTTTAATTACTTCCTTATGGTGTCATTTAACTTGTCCCTCAGTCTTCTGTATTTCCTATAAACTGGCAATGAATTCTACAAGCTTCTTTACAATCAGCTTAACCATTTCTGCTAAGCGTATATCATAGGTAATGGTATTGTATCACCTAAGAGGTACATAAGGTCAGGTTGTCTCACAATGATTGAGGCCAAGATAGGTCACTTGGGTGAGGGGTGACAACTCCTTAATTGCCACTTTTATTTTAACTGGATGGGTATTTGAGGGCAAAAGAAATTCCCTCAAAGTGTTCACACCTCAAAAAAAGTGTGTTTGACTTCAGGCACTAGTTCCCTTCCCCAAAGACAACCGTGTTGCAGAAATGAACTCGGAGCCAGGACATGTTTAAACCTGCCTAATTTGGGGGTTGGGTAGAGTGGAGGGATACAGTTGTTTGCACTAGATTCTGGGTAATATAATAACTTCTAAACTGAGTGCTTTTTCTGTTCCAAGACTCTTATGCTTCCAAATTCCAGGTTTCTCATGGGCCCAGCCCTCAACTGGTTCTAACTCTCTTTCCAGATAAAAATTCAGAGGCCTCAGGTGAAGATAACATCACTTTAAGGCACAGGCAATTTCACATGGAGCTGTGGGGTCTGGAAGTGAGACCTCAGTTCAGCTAAGTTTGATGGAACTTTTCCACATTGAGAGCACTCTACAGAACCATAATAAAGAATAAAAAGGAAGAGGAGAGAGACCACAGTTCTGAGATTGAAAGAAGGAACTCCTCCCTTTTTTGACAGCATGGAAGGAACTGGAGAGCATTATGCTAAGTGAAATAAGCCAGGTGACGAAAGACAAATACCATATGATCTCACCTATAAAAGGACACTAATGAGCAAACTAACAAATAAGCAAAATAGAACCACAGGCATGGAAACAAGGAACAGACTGACAGTGACCAGAGGGTGGGGGTGAATAAGGGTGGAAATAAGGGGAAGTGACTAGTCAAAGAACATGCATGAATGACCCATGGATGTGAACAACAGAGTGGGGATTGACTGTGGGAGCGGGGAGGTGGGCAGGGCAGTGGAGAGGAAGGGGAGAAAAATTGGGACAACTGTAATAGAAAAACAATAAAATATTTTAAAAGGTAGAAACACCGTGAGAGCTCCAATGGGCTCGTCAGGACCTCAGGGAAGTCCCTTCAGCTCATTCTGGGGAGGTTCTTCCTGCTCCATGCCAAGCTTCAGCACCAAGGACAGCATTCCCATCCACTGGTTTACAACGGTGATGCATCAAACACTGGATTGCACTTACTGTTACACGAAAATGATGTTTAAGATTTACTGCACTCCCTCCTCATGAAAAACATATGTTTTAAAAAATATATAGCATTTTATTTGAGTATATAAGATTATGAGTATTTTAAAATTTATTTTAATCTACAGATTGTTTCTTTTGTTAATATAATCATATATAATAAATAAATAACAGCACAATCCATTTTTGTCATTTTTTATGGTTCCCATGCCATTCTCCAGTCAATGCCCTGTATGAACTCCTGTTTCTTACCTGCCATGCTCTCTCCTCCTCCCCTTCTCTCCTCTAGGGTGTAGGGTATGAGGAGCTGGGCTTCAAGTTGACGAAAAGGAAATCTGCAGTCAGGTAGCATGTCATCTCCTGACCTTCCTTGGCATCGCTTGCTGGTCACTCAGGATACCACGGGGATGCCACGCACATTCACTCGCTCACATGACAGAGGGACTCACTTCCTGCTGAGAGAGAACCAAGTTCTTCTTTTGGAAACAGGCCCTTTCCATAGATCTGAAGAGATGGAGTTTTGGGTTCCATTTTCAGCTTTCTCATGAACTCCCTCGGTTAAATTTGGGAAAATCATATTTGACCATTTGAATTCAGTCTTGCCTTCTGCTGAATAAGGACTAAGTTGTTTTTAAAGTCGCCCCCATCACTGAAGTTTTTACCATTTTTAGAATGCCTTATTACTCTTTCTGCCATGCAGTTCAGGATTCATTTTGTTCTGGAAGGTCTCTTCTACAGGCCTCCCCACTTAAACCTTAAACTAAGAAAGAGCATGGGCTCTGCTGCCCCCACATGGACACTTAGAGCATCTGCAGGTACCGTTCAGCAGCTCCCTGCCATTCTGTCCTGGCCTCCTCGGTTAGAGAGCTTTAGGCTTTGCTTGGTTCATTCCCATACCTAAAACTGGGCTTAGTCCGTTCAGTCTCCTGCTACAGAACACCATATACTTGTAGCCTACACGAAACAGACAATGATTTCTCACAGTTCTGGAAGCTGAGACGTTTCAGATCACAGTATGGACAGATTAGGTGTCCGGTGAGCACCTGCTTCCTCGTCCACAGACACCTGTCTTTGTTCAGTGTTCTCACATGGTGAAAAGGGCAAGGGAACTCTCTTGGGCCTTTTTATAGGGCAGTAATCCCATGGGTGGGGGGGCTCTGCCCTCATGAGCTAATCACTTCCCCGAAGGCCCCTCCTCCTAAACGCCATCATGTGGGGCATTAGGTTTCAGCATACGATTTTAGTGGGGGAAACACATTTAGTCTACAGCAGGCACTGAACCCAGGTGTCTTTACTGTCAGAACTGCCTCCCGCTTTCCCAGACATCAGAGGCCATGACATCAGAGGCCATGGGAGCGGGCATTTAAAAGGTCTACAGACCCCACAACCAGTTTAAAACCATATTACCCACCTCAGCCCCGTCCCACTCTCTCATCACATCTGCTCCATGGACAGACTCGCTAGAGTGGCTAAATGCATAGGTGGCCCAGGTCCAACACTGGGTCATCTCTCCAGCTACCTGGGCGAGCTTGGGGAAGTAATTTCTCTCTGGACCTCAGTTCTCTCAGCTGTAAAAAACTGAGTGACCTTGTGCCAAGCACCATTCCAAGTGTATATTTTCACTCATTTATTCCTTATGACCCTGTGGTGTGAGAACTCTCATCCTCATTACACGGGTGAGAGAATTGAGGCAAAGAGACATCCAGTAACTTGCCCAAGATCATGCCGTCAGTGGGGGTAAAGCTGAGATTATAAACGAGTCATGTCTTTGTTCCCGACCATCCGTTATATGCCCTCCCGGTGGGACTGCTCTTGGGATTAACTGGGTTAATACATGGAAAGTCCTTGGGAAAAAAGCCTGGCTCATAGAAAGTTCTAAAAAGAGAGAAAACATTAGTTATTAATTCATCAGTTTTCTCCCTCACAATTCTCTCTCTCCATAGCCCTTCTGTCTTAAGTCTCTTCTTCCTCTCTTCCAACCCTTGCAGAGTGATGGGCTTGACTGGGGGCAGGCTGCGAGGGAGGTCGTGCCACTCTGCAGAAACAGGGAAATCCACATGCGCAGAGACGGACAAAGAAGGCTGAAGGCAGACGGATACACCCAGGCACAGAGAGGAAAGTCTGACGGGGGCTTAAACGCAAAAAAGAATTTGAGAACCATCCCTGCAGGCTCACCTCTGGCCACCTGCACCACCCCCAGTCACACAGTTCCCTGTGCCATGGCTCCCTTTCGGTGCTGCTCCTGCCTGCACCAGGTATCTGTGTAGGCCCCTCACCTCTGGCCCAGCATATTGCCTTGTCTGCCTCATGGCTACTCTCCCTGTGGCCTGCCCTTCTGCCAATCACTCCTTTCTGCAGCTTCCTTGTTATGCTGTTCCCCTGCTCAAAAACACTGACGCCTCCACCTTCTTAATAAAGCAAGATCCAAACTCCTCTGAGCGGTCTTCAAGGTCCCTGGAATTGGGGCCCACCTTCCCTCATGGCTCCACCTTTCCATCTCTCTATGGCATGTTCTGCTGAAATGCCGCCCACTTCCCTCAGCTGCTTCTTCAGCCCGAAATGCCCTTCCCACACCTTCCTCTCTAGAACCTGATTCAACCTGCAACTATAATTCCACTTCCTCCAAGAAACCCTCTCTGATACAACCCTTTGCAATTAATCTCTCTCATCTATGTCTTAGTCATCTCAGGCTCATAACAAAGTATCATATGGTTTAAGCAACAGACATGAATTTTCTTGCAGTTCTGGAGGTTGGCAGTCCAAGATAAGGGTGCCAGCAAGATCGTGTTCTGGTATGGGCGTTCTTCCTGGCTTGCAGACAGCCACGTCCTCACGGCATGATCACACGGGTGCTTTTGTGCGTGCGTGTGGGCCTGTGCACACACACCAGATAGGGTGGGGGAAGGGCCAAGCCCTCCGTGACTCTTGATAAGGGCACTACTCTGGTTAGATCAGGGCCCTGCCTTCATGACCTCATCTAATTCCTAAAGGCCTCATTTCAGATGCCATCACATTGGGAGTTAGGGCTTCAACGTATAAATTTGGGGGACACAAACATTCAGGCCAGAGCCCTCCTGCACACTGTCATGTGCATTTTTATGTCACATTAGGAACCGTTCCTGCATGTCCGTCCCCATGGGGGTGCCTGGGGCTTTGTTCCCTCTGGCCCCCACAGCACTGAACGCAGCGCCTTGTGCGTAGAAGACGCTATTAATGGTTGTTTAATGTGGTTGAATCAAGATCCATTCCCACAATGTTTTTTAAATCGTTTCCTGTCAAATTCATCACATGCTTCTCTGGCCTTTTTGGCTTCTGTCAACACAACATAATTGAATTCTTACTTGTTCTCTAATTGCTTCATGCACGCTTGTCTCCAATCCTATGGAAAGCACCATGTTCCAGGCCACAGAATCTAGCACAGGCCAGGCATGCCATACTCACACATTCTGGTTTCCGCTCTGCTCCTTTCCTCCCCCAGCCAAGCCTCATCTGTCTGGGAGCGATCCAGATGGAAGAAATGGGCAGCAGAGCTTTTACTCGCTCCCAGGGGGCCCTGGGTTTGGGAATAAACACAGCGTCCTGGTCTTTCTCTTTCACTTCTCGGTCTTGTCATGTCACTTTCAGTCACCCAGAGGCCCTGGGGATGGGACAAGTATGAAATGAGGGTGGAATTTCAAGGACGGATCCCTGATAATTAGCTAAGACTAAGGTCACTAGCTCACCCTCAGAATGTGTAGAGATGAGGGAAATAATTTTCTAAAGCATCCTCTAAAATTCAGTTCTTGAAGACGTAAGGATCTTGGCATTCAGAACCCCAGAGATTTTACTAGAGCTGGGAAGATGTGAAAATTGTGTTTTGCTTGATTCATCCGTGATGATACAGCAGGCGGGTAGGGGAGGGGGAGTGCTGACTCCCTGATGCAGGCTGCCTGACAAGAGGCAGGACTCACAGGGAGCCAGCGGCTGAGGAAATTTACTGTGTGTTGTAGCCAGGGGAAGTGCAATTGGACCTGGACGATAATCAGCCTGATTAGTGCAGTGCCTCCTGGAGACAGCCAAGGTCAGGAGGCAGTGTGTGGTGGGGGTGGGGGGTGCCAGGTCAGCCAGCATCAATTAAAAACAACTGAGGTCCCTAGAAGTGAATAGAGCATCAGACCCAGAGAAAACAAGTCCAATACCCAGTCGCCTCATCGTGGGAGATAGGGTGGATCAGAGTGAACAGGCTGAAGCCTGGGAGGGGGTGGGAGAAACAAAGGCACGGGTGGTGGAGAAGTCGGGGGCCGGGGGAAGAATGGCGGACAGAGCTGGGGCGCTCTAGCACCTCCTCACTGGGTGCTGGCTGAGGGGCAGGTGCTGGCCAGGTTAAAAACTCAAGATGAGCCTTCAGCAGCCCCCTCTCAGGCCTCTCAGACTGGGCCTCTGTCATGTGTGCCCAGCGTGAGCGGAGCTCACTGGTGTTGAACTTGGTAGGCCGTGGGGTTCTTGTAAGGCAGCTGCAGGAACACCTAGAGCCCTGGCTTGTAGAATTGAACTGCAGCCTGCTGTTTCTGCTCCCCCCACCCCCATTTCAATAGGATTAAAATTTGAATCTTGGGGGAAAAGGGCCCTCTATTCCTGGTGAGAATTGAGTGATTTTGTTCTCCATGACTGTTATAGGACATCCATGGTCCCCTGCCAGGTGGCATCTCCAGACTTTCAAAACTGTCCAGACCGGAGTCACAGCTCAACCATCTGTGAGCCCTTGATAAAGCCTGGCCCAGAGCCGAGCGTGCACACGCATTAGTTCGTAGCTTCTCAGCCTGGGCACTTCAACCCAGCATGCCCTGAAAGGATTACAAGTCTTGGAGATTTTGTAAAGGGAAAGACTTTTTGAACTGGATCTGCAAAAACACAAACCATACGTGGGAAAATTTTCTTTTCTGTTCAACGACGGGCACTGCAGAGGCAATGCAGATATGGGTGTCTAGTCGGAAAAAGACACTTGCGATGTCTGAAACTGATAAGAATTAATATCTTATAAGCTCTTATAAATCAGCTTTAAAAAGACAAGCAACTCAAAGAAAAATAGGCAAAGATTATGAAAGCAAAATGGCTGACAAGCACGTTTGATGCTCGCTGGTGAGTGGAGGGAGCCCCCAGCCCTCAACCAGCAGGCAGTGCTTGCCAGAGGCCGGTGCCCCACCCCCGCCCAACCCCATCGCAGGTGATTTACGGCCTCTGGATGGACCAACGCATTTATTTTTCACATGCTTGAAAGTGCACCTTTATTTCATTGAATCCTTACAACACCCCATGAGGAAGTGCCTTTATTTCCTGTTTTATAAATGAGGTAACTGAGGAGTTGAAGGGCTCAGTGGCTTGCCTGTGGTCACCCAGCGAGGGAGGGGAAGGTTTGCATGGAGCACACTTAGTTTGAAAGCCCACTATGTGAACGAGCCTTAAGGAGAGCTGGCTGCTCTCTCTCCAACACCAGCAGGTCATAATCGCTAGCTCCCCCCGCCCCCGCCCCAGCACATCCCTGAGGACAGAGGTTGTCTGCCTGAGTAAGGTGAGGGCCTCTTTCAACAGGATTGGAGGTGCCCATTTCTATGCCACAAGGTAGGCCAGATGGGAACCAAAAAGAAGACGCTGCTGAGCACTCTCAGGTCCCGGATTAAGCAAAACCTTCCTGGGGGGAAACTCGGGCACTACGCTGTTTTCTCCTCATCATCCTCCCTTACCAGAACGGAGCTGTTTGCACTGCAGAGACCCATATTAAGAATATTCAGGCCTGCGATTTGGTGCAAGAAGTCAGAGACACCTGATTCAATGCCAGAGTAGCTGAGGCTCTGCTGCAGCTTTACTCTTCAGCCTGGAAAGCAGGCTGAGCTGGAAACCCTGATGGTGAGCTCTTCTCAGGAATGGCTGACCCCATGAGTGAGACTCAGCAGGCAGCAAATCAAGACCCCCAACACCCCCAGGAGGGGCTAACCCCTGTAACAGTTCCCCAGGGCCTCTGTAGTAAAGCATCCCAAACAAAGTGACTTAAACAAGAGAAATTTATTCTCTAACAGTTCTGGAGGAGAGCGGGCACGGTGTCAGCAGAGTTGGTTCCTTCTGAGGGCCATGAGGAAGAACCTGTTCCATGTCTCTCCCCCGCCTTCCGCTGGTTTGTGGGCACTCTTTGGTGTTCCTTGGTTTGCAGACTCATCACCCCTAGCCCTGCCTTAATCTTCAGCTGGTATTCTCCCTGCGTGCATGTCAGTGTCCAAACTTCCCCTTTTTATGAGGACACCAGTCATGCTGGACAAGAGGCTCACTGTAACTCTAGTATAACCTCATTTCAACTCCTTACATCTACAACTTATTTCCAAATAAGGTTACATGCTGGGGTACTGGAGGTTAGAACTTCAACATATGAATTGGAGTCAGGGACACAATTTGGCCCATAAAACAGCTCTTCTCCTAGAAGAATGGTTCTCTTGCTTGGGTGAGGACCAGAATCGCCGTCAAAGAACCTAGAGGAGCCCTGACCGGTGTGGTTCAGTGGGCTGGGTGTAGTCCTGCAAACCGAAATGTTGCCGGTGCAATTTCTAGTCAGGGCAGGAACATCCAATGGATGTTTCTCTCCCTTTCTTTCTCCCTCCCTTCCCCTCTCTCTAAAATTAAATAAATAAACTCTTTAAAAAAAGAGAAAAGAACCCAGAAGCTCAGGCTCTTTGATACAGGATAGGGCCCCGGTGACTCTGAGGCCCAGTGCACACCACTCTCCTGCAGGACTTCAAATTGGACGCCAGGTGCAGGGGCCTGTGTTGGCTACACATCTCAGATGATCCTACAGCCAAGGCTCATCTCTCATCAGATCTCAGCCTCTGTCCCTGTGTCTACTCTTTTCCCTCCTCCACCAGTGCCCACTCCAATACACCTTGATATATTAAGGTAGCCTTGCCTGAGTGACTCAGTTGGTTGGAACATCATCCTGTTACGGTGGCAGCTAGGAATGAGTGACCAGAGAGGAAATAAAGGCAGGGCCCTCACCATTGCAACCTAACAAAGAACTTAATACAGGAGGCTGGAAGCAAAGCAAGACATGTCTCACCTGTTGACCCAGCAGTCCTGAGCCTGGTCCAATAATATTGCCAGGCATTCCGAACAACACAAGTAAACTGTGACAGTGCAGGAGGAGGGCAGCCCTTGAAAGTCTGTGTGTATCATCTCCACTCACTGGGGAAAGGAAAAACTTAAGACTGTGTAATCACCCCAAGTCCCGGAAGGGGGATGGGGAGGGTTCTACAGTGCCCAAAGAAAAAGCCCCTAAAACAACTTCAGTTAACCGCTTGCCTCCTATCACGCATGCAAAATGAACAAATAGAGTCTAGAGCAAGATAAGGATTCGGGCCAACATACTCCCACAGATACCTTGCACTGTTTGGGTAGTCATGTCTCCCTGAGGAAAGCTAGCACTACCTTCACCTGCCAATCAATATGCAACTTCTTCACCCCCATCCTGCCAACTATGTAAGTCCTCAGACTTACATAGGACTCGCTTTCTTGGCTCATGGCCCTTTCTTGCCACAAGGGGGGTCCCTGGGCACCTGGCCTCTGGCCATCTGGGTGCTGGCCACCCAAGCTCTAGCCACCCTTGCTTTTGCTCTCCCATTAGAACTTAGCACTAATAAACTTTGCTTGCATGCTAGTAGGCTGGCTGTTCTGTAGTTCCTTACTGAGTTGGCAAAAGAACCGAGTTTCCAAGTCATGGCACCATTTATATTATTAGACAGTAACTCAGATCTTACCCTTTTTCTCCAGCCATTTGGAACGCAGTGAGTTCAGTCTCACACTGTTGGGGTAAAGGAGACGTTGTGCTGTGGGGGCGGGGCATTTGAATATGCTAGGCCAGTATTTGGAGGTAGAAAGGAAGAAGTCTAGAATGAGTGCCTGACAAAAGAGGCACTTCCTGTCTGCGGCCCAAGTTCTTGGGTGTCCCTATGTGAGTGGGGGCCTCACGGATACATCTGGGGTCAATCCCTAAGACGTGCAGGGGCCTCGCAGGGAACTCCTATCACCCATCACATGGTCTTCTTAGCCTTTTCTGCCTCTAAACCTAGCCAGGAAAGTCAGTTTAGATCATTGGCCTGTTGTAAACTTGCAGCATTTCTCTCCCCCAGGTGGCTTCTAGCGCTTCAATTTGCATCCAAATACCCCTTGCAGGAGCAAAGGTACACTTGCCAGGTGAATGTCTGGCTCTCCACCTCGCCTAGCCTCACCTCTCCTCTCGAGAAACTGCGTGCCCAGCGGGCATAGGTCTGGTCGAGCATTAAAAGTCTCAAAGGCATTCACGGCAAAGAAAGACACCTGTGAGAGGATAGGCTAGGACGGGGACTAGGGCAGAAGCTAGGTTTCCTGCCAGCTGCAAGAAGTCCAGGCAACGAGAGGCACACTTAAAAAGCAATCACACTCCCATCCCTGCGGTGCTTTCCCCACTTAGGTTTAGTTCTTGAGAAGAGAAAGCAAGAATTTAGTCTTTAGTGGAAGTGCTGGCTTTTCCAGGTTCTTTTCTCCTAATTATGCCTTTCTTCACTCAAATTTGCTTCATTTATAAGTTTCCCCCTCTTCATTTCATAATATACTCCTTAGGTCAAATGTTTGGCAATCTAATTAGGCTTAAGTTTTAAAAGGCTTATTATGTATGCTGTAGAAGGTTCAGGGTAAGTCGTAGATGGTCTGCACAAGTTGAAGAAGGACTGTGTAGGGGAAAGGAAGGAGAAAGAAGAAATTAAGGAAGTGAAGGATTGTGAAGAAGGAGGGTAAGGAGGAATAAAGGAAACAGATATATACCACACTCGTGTGTGGTACGGGAAGGAAGGGCATTGGAATGGGTAACTGAAGAAGGAAAGTAGAAGCAGAAAAGAAATAAGAAGGAAAAATAAGCATCTAAGTCTTTGAAACACTGCAAATTCTGAACCTAGGAGCTACCAGGTCCTGAGAACAATAGGGTAATTAACTCATTGCTCAAACTCATTACAACGTGCAGAAACAGCAGGAGGTCTGTCTTTCCAAGCAGAGGAAAAAAGTGATACTGTAAAACTCAGGCCTTTTTCAGTCACCACTCGAGGTCTGAGCCTGATACCTCAGCTGTTTTTTCCTCCAGATTCCTGAGCAGAGCAGCAAGGGGAAAGGTCACTCTAAGGGTGGAACAAACTGCTTCTCTGATCACTGCCAGGGAATGCGCCACCGGTTAACACCTCAAATCCCCATTAAGCTCATTTTGCTCCCAGAAAGATGCAGGAACTACTCAGACTCTTTCTCAACCCTCTAGAAAAGGGGTGGGCAGTCTAGTCTACTGCCTACGTTCCCTTGCCAAGCTTATGCCAAGAAATGTTTTTTCTTTTCTAGATAGGGAATCAAGAGTCTGTTCCTACTGGTACCCCCTTAAGAGTTATCCTTTCTTTTTTTTTTTTTAATTCTTTATTTTATTGATTATGCAACTACAGTTGGCCCATTTTCCCCCCTC